>SNQJ01S0100737.1:0-25739 GCA_010110895.2 Picea sitchensis | reverse complement strand
AAGGGGTTCAAGCAATGTAATGAGACATGAAGAGAAGTATTGTATTTGGAGCAGTAGCTCAATAGGAGGAAGCCCCCTCGAAGAGGCAAGTGAACAGGAGAGGATCCCTTCCATAATAGGATCCATTGTACGGTGTTGCCCTACCTTAAGGGTTTGGTAATCATAAAGTGTGGTTTCTTCTATCTTGCTCTATGGATCTGTTTTGTATTCAGTATTTGTGGTGATTATATTTGCAAATCTATTCTGGTTCTTAACATATAGATCCTAATGCCCTGCTTTTCTATGCATGGATGATGAGCGAAGGTTATTTTCCCCAGCGGCCTATCCCTTACTCATCTCTGCTTGATGGATTCATGGTTGAATGATTTTTCTTGCACCTTCTTGTGAACAAGTACCGCTGCGTTTATTTTAATGTTTGTTTGCGTTATTACACCAATCCCAACGCTTGTTTGGTTTATGGACTGTGATTTACATTTTACTGACTGTGATTTACTATCCAGAGAACTATTCTAATTTCCACAACGATTTGACTATCTAGAATGAATTTAATTCTTAGAAGCAATTTTACTATCCATAAATGATTTAATATGTACAGACAACGATTGATAGTTCTTGATTAAAAGGCAATGAATTTACCCCTTGGTCTGATTGCGTTTTTTTAAAACCTGAGAACAACAACAAAAATTTAGACAACATTTGCATTCACTGCATTTTACATATGTTACTCTGACTGTGTTTACATATGTTATAATCACTTCATTTTTACTCATGTTATTGAAAACGATTTATAATCAACTCCCTCCTAATTCCCTTTTATAATTGCTAACCCATTTTTAGTCAGTGATATCAACACACAACGAACGCATATCTCGCTCAGCAAAATATTTATGTGCTTTCATTTTTTATAGTGAATATTATTAAAGACAACAATTTATGTCCGAGTGTGACTGCAACAACCTCTGGTCTGAAGCAATGACTGTTAACATTACTAACAGGATCGTTTTCTAGAGAACTATTATTTGATTTTTATCAGGAAGATATCCCATCCTTCCTTTCCTACTCTTCCTTGTTGTAGTGATGAATTTACTTCCGGTATATGACTTTGCTTCCCTACCTTACAAGAATCTTGATTCTCTGGAGTATTAATGATAGTATTGTTACTGTTGGAGTGTAATTCCTGTACCACTCCTTCCCTTCTTGCCTGCTGTCGTGGTTCAGAAATTTGTGCCCCCCAAGGATTTACTATCAACTTAGCAGAAGCATCCAATCTTTCGACAAGTTGTCTCCACTACAATTCTAGTCCGTGAAACCTTTCCCTTTGTTCCTATCCATGTTGTGACCGACATGACCAAAGAGTTTCCTTGCATAAGACTAATCTACAACCTTAATCCGTAACTTCTTCACCACTGTGTTTGCTTGCATTTCAACTGCAACTTTGATCACTGCTGACAGTGATTTACTTTTATGGATGGCCACTTCTTGGATAGTGAAATTAACATTGTTGTCAGCGTTTACATATATAATTGTGACTGCGAATTAAATATTTAATTGACAGCGATTTCTATAGTGTATGGCTGCGAAATTATGTGACTGTGAATTTTTTTATGTATCATGGTCAATATACAGTGATTTCAGGCATGGTGAGACAAAAATGCCTTGGTTAGGCAGCGACCTGATTTTAGATAGCATGTAGTTGTTGGTTTATTGTTAGGTAGCATTTTTAGACAACGATGCTTTGTTTTAGCGATCTTGGAATTGAATGGATAACAACATTGTAACTAGCACAACCACAATTATGTGGTTGAGGATCGCCGAAGGACATAGTTAAGTTAGATGGTGAGGGATGAGAGGTTCAATCGTGACCTTCACTGAGACCACTTTATGCAAGTTATTACCATGCTCTTTACTCATATCTACTCCTTCAACTCCCTTTGGAACGGTCCAATCAAAATTGTGCACGAGTCTACCCACCGTGAGCTTAAGCATGTGCATGGCTCTCCTCCCATACCCATTGGTATTGATTTAAAGTTATGGTCATTCACGTCTGGGTTGTAACTATTCTTAACCTTTCCGGCTCGAATCCAGGGAACATTCCCAAGCAGTGGGGTCTCTGTGGATACCCCACGCATTCATCAAAAGCTTTGTGCCACTTGGAATACAACACCCTCCTACTATGACAGAGATATAATCTTCTTGACAACAATATCTTAGTTACTAGACCAAAACCCAAGATTCCTTTTAGCCAACAATACAGTTCTTAAAGGTTCGCCTTTTACACTAAATCCGCAAACTAATCAGACATACATAACTGGTTAGGTTTTAATGAATTCATACTTAGGAAATTACGTTCCTAATTTATGGAATAAGTCTCTTTTGTTATTTAGCAATGACTACTCCAGTCAAGCCTTTAGATTGTTTAGTAAATTAGTTAATCAATTAATCCCAATTTCCAATCAACTGATCATTTTCCCCAAATGTTGTATGTTTCAAATTTACAATTCTCAATGATCTACAATTGGAGAATTACCTTTAACAATGCAAGTTTCATTTACCAAATTTAATGCAATGCAAAATATTGACATTTATGCTTATTGTTTTACTTTAATTTCTTTTGCAATTAAAAATTTGAAGGGATTCATTAATTACTTTAAGGTAGTGGAAGGGTACAGTTACAAGGAATAGTTGTCACATTTGAATAACGTTAACGATGTTTTGGGTTTAGAATTGTACAGGTCGTAGTTCTATCAATACCTTTTTAATCCTTCTAGTCGGATGTGTTGTTTTTCCAATTTATGTCCAACGGAGTGTGTTGACTCAACAATCAATTTCTCCTTTTTAAAATGAATTTCTTGGAATGGAGTTCTTGACAAACCCATTCCTTTGGAACAAATATCTACTTTAAGTTGTAATCATATCTACTGAANNNNATTTTGTAAAGTTTAGAGTCCATACTACACCCCTTGACAACCCTTCTCCACTACAACAAGCAACCCTTAACTAAAGGTGATGTTTTTCTCCTAAACGCAAAAAGAAAAAAAAAAAGAATTTTTTTTTTTGTCGATGTTGTCACCATAACGGTAGGGTTTCTACATATGGTATCAGAGCGGGTTCAACCCGTGAATTGGGAACACTTCATCTTTCGTTGATATTATATTTGATTATAATGTTGCTAATTAAGTTGACTTGTATTCGTTCAGGTAATCATGGTTGGAGGACGTCACGGAGGATGACAACAAGGTGCTATGGGAGGAGGTGTGACGCCCCTAGTATCATCCACGCCTGAGGGGTCTAACCCTCAGGGAGACGAACAGGTGGTCGAGAAGGAACAGATAGAGCTGGGTGATGTGGTTGGGCTGATGAGGTCCTTTCAGCGGGATGTCTAAGGCATTGATCAGTTGTTTGGATAGAGATGAGGCCAAGGCGCCAACACCCCCTAAGTGGCCACTACACGCTCCAGTTGGTACTGGTAGTATTCACCGTGAACTCAAGAAGTTCAAATTTTTCGAGTTCTTTGGTGCCCTGGACGATGCATCCACCGAGGCAGGGTTGGAGAATATGGAAATGTGCTTTTCACTTCATGACTATACCTCCAACATTAAGGTCCACATGGCGGTCTTTCAACTGAAGGGGAGTGCTCTTCTATGGTGGAAGACGCTCCTTCCACAATTGAACATGGTTGTCGAAGACATGTCATGGGAACTATTCGAGGAATGGTTTCGAGAGAGGTACCTATTAGAGGAATTCATTGAGTGTCAGCTCAATGAGTACAACGCCTTATGACAGGGCGATCGTATGGTGCCCGAATATGAGGCCCATTTTATGGAGTTTCTTTGGTATGCTCCGCACCTTAATACTAAGAAACTTAAGTTCAACGGGTTCTTGTTCAGCCTTAATGTCAGCATACGTGCAAAGGTTAGGATTTTGATGCCTCAGACCTTGCACGATGTCATCCATATAGCCCTCATAGAAGAGGAGGAGCTTATCAGTGGGGGTCAGAGATGGACTCCAGCGAGACCAGCAGGGCAGGTGTCATCTGGTACACAACAACATCAGACACCAGCTAGACAGACACTAAGATATCGTGGCTTCTAGAGAGGATCCACTTTCACTACATCTCGGCGACCAACGCCTTAACATCAGACTCCTTACTAGGGACCACAACATCAACACCAGCGTCGACCGCAGTAGCACCAATTTAGGCCTATTTAGCAGAACAAACTAGGATTTCAGGTCGGTGAGTCGTCGACTTCGACTTCGGGTACCAGGATTACTGGACTGAAGAAGGAGTGTTGGACATGTGGGGAGCCACACTACCAGTGCGATTGCCCAGTGGAGAGGACTAGAGCATCTGGATCATTCAGACCCACTACAGTGGGAGATTTGGGCAAGGCCCATTAGATTCATGCAGTGGTGAATAACCGCCAGGAAGATCACCAGTCGACTGTGCTCAAGATGTCAGGTACCGTCGTTGACCAGACCCTCAGTATTTTGATAGATCCTGGTGCTACCGAGAGTTTCATTTCCAGTGCAGAGCTAAAAATTATTAAGGTAAAGGTAGTCAAACATGATGAGTTTAGCTTTGTAGAGATGGCTTTGGGAGCCAAACAGAAGGTTGGAGGGAAGGTTACGAGTTGTACCCTTAACCTGGGAGATTTTGTCACCAAGGTCAACCTATACGTCATGATCTTAGGATCTTATGACGTCGTGATCAGTATGGACTGTTTGGAATTGCATGAGGTGATACTCAACTGTAAGATAGAGTGGTTTAGCTTGGTTGATGATGAGGGACAAAGATGCGTGAATGTAGGTCGGAACTAGGGAGTTTCCCTAAGTTTCATATCTTCCTTATAGTTATGGAAGAGCATGCGCAAGGGGTGTAATATTTATGCGATCCTTACGTTAAATGAAAAGGGAGTAGCGGAAGGGCTAGAACACCTTCTGGTGGTGAGAGAGTTTGCAGACGTCTTTTCGAAGGAGTTACTTGGGATTCCCCTGGAGAGGGAATTGGATTTTACCATAGACCTGAAACCGGGGATTGAACCGATAGCAAAAACACCTTATTGGATGTCGACCCCATAGTTATAGGAGTTGAGAATGCAACTGAAGGAGTTGTTGGACCTAGGACTGATACATCCTAGTGTGTCACCATGTGGTGCGCTTGTTATTTTCATATGAAATAAGGATGGGTCATGGAGACTCTGCATTAACTATCGTCAATTGAACAAGGCAACGATAAAAAAACAGTATCTGTTGTCGAGGATTGATGATTTGTTTGATCAGATGAAGGGTGTGACGATGTTTTCAAAGATCGATTTGCGATCAGGGTATCAGTAGTTGTGGATCAAGGAGGATGAAGTCCCTAAGACCGTCTTTAAGACAAGGTTTGGACATTACAAGTTTATTGTTTTATAGTTTGGACTGACAAATTCCCCAGAGGTATTTATGAGTTTGATGAACGAGGTGTTCCACGAGTACTTGGACAAGTTCGTCCAAGTATTCATTGACGATATTTTGATTTACTCTCGGACGATGGAGGCACATAACGAGCACTTGCGCTTGGTACTACAGTGTCCGCGAGAGCACCAATTGTATGGGAAACTATCCAAATGCTCATTTTATCAATCAAAGATTCACTACTTAGGGTATGCCATCTTCGACGAAGTTATCGTCATGGATCTAGATAAGTTCGAGGCTATTATGGAATGGCCTGCACCGACAAATGTCCCAGAAGTGTGTAGCTTCATGGGTTTATCAGGATACTATCAACAGGTAGTCGAGGGATTTTTGAAGATAGTAAATCCGATCACGGAATTGCAAAAGAAGAACAAGAAGTTTGTTTGGACCGAGCAATGTGTGGAGGCATTTTAGAGGCTCAAGGAGATGTTGAAAACAACACCGGTACTAAAATTCCCTGACATGGACGCGAAATTCTTGGTATGCACTGACACATCCAAGGAAGGCTTAGCCAAAGTCTTGATGCAAGACGATCGAGTGATCACTTACATCTCGATGAAACTGAGAAGGCATGAGGAGAACTATGTGACGCATGATTTGGAGTTGTTAGCCTGAGCCATTGTATATGCCTTGAAGGTTTGGAGACACTACCTTATTGAACGAAAATTTGAACTAAAAATGGACCACTGTGGACTACAACACATCTTTACACAAAGTGACCTGAATGCACGACAACGATGTTGGTCGAAATTGCTTAGCGAGTACGATTTCAAGATTACTTACATAAAAGGAATAGTGAACCGAGTGGTAGATGCATTCAGTCGAAGACCGTGCATCTTTTTGGTGTTGCCTCTTCAAATGAATCTACATGAAAAGATTATAACTTTACAGTGTGACGATGACTGGTAGCAAGAGGTCAAGGATTTTTTTGGACAAAACACAATGATGGTACCAAGATTAGAAGGATTTATGTTTGACGACGATGGATTATTGAGGTTTAAAAATTGGATTTACGTACCACTAAACGACGAGTTGAGGAGTTTGATCCTAAGTGAGGCTCACAGAGCAGTGTACATGGCCCACCCAGGAGTCATGAAGATGAGGGAAGACCTTAAACCCTTATTCTTTTGGAAAGGAATGAAGGCAGACATAGTCAACTATGTGGCCAGATGTCTATAATGTCAGCAGGTGAAGGTTGAACATAGACATCTAACATGATTACTACAGCCACACGCTATTCTCGAATCGAAATGGGAGGTTATTTCGATGGATTTCATTGTTGGATTTCCACTGACGGCAAGGAGACAGGACTTGATTTTTGTGGTAGTCGACACTTTGATGAAGAGTGATCATTTTATTCCTGTGCGTACGACGTATCAGGCACCTGACATAGCTAGATTTTTCATTAGTGAGATTGTGAGGTTGCATGGTGTGCCTAAGAGGATTATATCTGATCGAGGATCAATGTTTACCAGACAATTATGGACTAGTTTCAAAGAGGCCTTGGAAACCCAACTTAACTTTAGTACTGCGTATCACCCGGAGACTGACAGACAAATCGAACGAATAAACCAAATATTGGAAGACATGTTGTGCATGTACGTGATGGACCAACAAAAGCATTGGGAGGAATTCTTGCCATTGGTGGAATTTGCATATAACAACAATTACCAAAGGACCATTAAGATGGCACTCTTCAAGTTTCTTTATGGGAGACTATGTCGGATGCCTTTGAGTTGGGATCGGCTTGAGGATAGGGTCCTGGTGGGACCAAAAGTGATCCAAGAAATGGAAGATCAAATGAAAAAAATATGAAAAGGGATCAAATAAGCGCAGGATTAGCAGAAGAGTTATGTCGATACGTGTCGTGTTGACCGTAGTTATGAAGTTGGTGATCGAGTCTTCCTGCGGGTAAAACCACATAAGAGTTTGATCAAGTTTGGAAAGGGAGATAAACTCTCTCCTAGGTTTGTGGGACCTTTCAATATTTTGGAGAGGAAGGGGTTCGTGGCCTATCGACTAGCAGTGTCTAATTCTTTGAGGCGTATGCATGATATTTTTCACGTGTCTTTTCTGAGACATTAAATTAGTGATCCTACACATGTTATTGACAAGAGTTCCTTGTAGGTATCGGACGAGGGAGCGCTCATGGTTGAGCTGATCCGCATCCTGGATCATCACATTCGATAGCTATGGCGTCGAACAGTAGATCAGGTCAAGGTCCAGTGGGACAACTATAGTTCACACTCGACAACTTGGGAGGATGCATATGATATGCGCCAACACTTTCCATTTTTGTTTGATAGATACACTTATGACACTATGATACACATTATTTTGGCACTTATATACTGTGAAACTTCAGGACGAAGTTTAGACCAAGAGGGGGTGTATATAACATCCCGATTTTGTGCGCACTAAGCGAACTTATTATTTGAGGACACTTGCTTGCAAGTGATCCGGATTATTATACTATTGGACGTCTGATTATGATTATGAGGCATTATGGATATGACGACATGTTATTTTGTTGTTTTGACATAGATAACTGCTATTGACCGGGTTCTCCTGAGTGTACAGGACTGTGGACCTCGAGGATGCAGAGGCATCAATGAAACCCCTTGGACTCTGGATCGAGTCAGGGAATGGACTATTGGGTTTTTATTATTATGGATATGACATATGCACGTCTGATTAGATGTTATGATGATTGATTTTATTTTTGACATGATTCATTGATGATGCAGGCTGACAATAGCTTGCCGACGAGACTCACATGTGGAGTAGAGGGGTCACGCATGACAACCAGAGACGTTGAGGGAGAGGTGTGGACAACAGCCCTGCCATAGCCTACTAGCACTCCCGTCGTGGCTCAAACTGTAGGTTAACGATTACCTAGTTCGAGAAGACCCATGATGCTGTGAGGGCAGACTGCAATAGTCGCTCACGATGATTCTAAGGGGCGCACAATAAGTCAGGGGCATTATTCCTTAGAGGCCCTTAGTCTCCCACAATATCACCTTGCGGAGTATTGACTCCAGGGGTTTTTGATGTCTACCAAGTCAGTCAAGAGGCGAGTGGAACCCTTGGAGCACGTAGTGTGTCCTAAAGGGCACGTCATGCAAGGAAAACAAAATGAGGCGAGTGTCACCCTTGGAGCACCTAGTGCATCCTAAAGGGCACGTCGCATTGTTAATTAATAAGTGAATAAACCTAGATGGCGTTAGAACGAATGATATGATAAGAAAGATTTAAAAAAAAATTCCCTAATAAAAATGTCGCCCAGGCTCAAAAATTAAAATCTAGGTCTAAGTGACACTTGTGATAAAAATAAAAAACAAAATGATAATAATAATAATAATCATTAAACATGTGATGAAAAGAGGGTAAGAAATTCGATTAATTTATTAAAATCAAATTATATTGAGGGATTAAAATTTTAAAAGGGAATTGATTGTTTTTCTACATATGCTAATTAAAATTTATTAATTAAAAGGGAAGAGGAGAAAAAGTTAATTTTCTACACTTGCTAATTTGAGTTTAGATAAAAAGGGAAAAGAGGGAAACTTAAAAAGAATTGGGAAACTAAGGGAAAAAGGGGGAAACATAAATAAAAAGGGAAACACAAGGAAAAAGAAGAATGACTAACTTAGTGAGGAATCTTGCCTTTAAGAACTTTCTAAATTGAATTCAACTGGGAATTTAGTAAGGGCGTAAATCATTAAAATGTGTAAGGGAATATGGGAACACCTAGGAGCGATTTTATGGATTCTTTTAGGTGGGTGAGGGAAATAGGAGTAAATAATTAATTAATGAAATTAATTTCTGGTGCAACTAAGGGGATGGGTGACATGTGTAAGGGGGAGGATTTTTCTGAATTAAATTATTGAAAAATAAATTAAATGGGATTTTTGGAAATAAATCACTTAGAAACTCTATATAAAAGAGGAAGGAGCAGGAGTATGGATCTCTTCTTCATGCATAACGTTACGTTATAGAATGTTTGACTTGACTGACTTATCTTGTGGGAGTTGGGATACCCAGCTCGGGTACGAGTGGTAGCTCGACCTTTCGAGGTGAGTTGGTTGCTAGTTGTTCTTGGGTTTAGAGTACGTGGCCCCTTTGAGGCTTGGGAGGATAAGAGGGAAGAAGAGTACCCCTAGCATTGGGTGGGA
Source organism: Picea sitchensis (assembly GCA_010110895.2). Taxonomy (NCBI): domain Eukaryota; kingdom Viridiplantae; phylum Streptophyta; class Pinopsida; order Pinales; family Pinaceae; genus Picea; species Picea sitchensis. Next base: position 16,110 of record SNQJ01S0100737.1, on the reverse strand, counting down.
GGTATTGGTGAAGTCACAATGATCGACAAACAGGAGCTAAATGGAGCGCGCAGGACAACGACTCGGAGTTCTCTTGCGCTTCATTTATGTACTTTTATTGTGTAAAGAAAAGTGTTTTACATAGCGTTTTTAATCGATAACTTAAAATCATCATAGGTTTACACTTTCTACATCGATTTAATCTCCTTGGCCACCGAGTTTACATTCCTAATTTCTAGAATAAGTCTCTTTTGTTATTTAGCAATGACTACTCGAGTCAAGCCTTTAGATTGTTTAGTAAATTAGTTAATTAATTAATCACAATTTCCAATCAACTGATCATTTTCCCCAAATGTTGTATGTTTCAAATTTGCAATTCTCAATGATCTACAATTGGAGAATTACCATTACATTCCTAATTTCTAGAATAAGTCTCTTTTGTTATTTAGCAATGACTACTCGAGTCAAGCCTTTAGATTGTTTAGTAAATTAGTTAATTAATTAATCACAATTTCCAATCAACTGATCATTTTCCCCAAATGTTGTATGTTTCAAATTTGCAATTCTCAATGATCTACAATTGGAGAATTACCATTAACAATGCAAGTTTCATTTACCAAATTTAATGCAACACAAACTATTGACATTTCTATTTATTATTTTACTTTAATTTCTTTTGCAATTAAAAATTTGAAGGGATTCATTAATTACTTTAAGGTAGTGGAAGGGTACAGTTACAAGGAATAGTTGTCACATTTGAATAAATTTAACGATATTTTGGGTTTAGAATTGTACACGTCGTAGCTCTGTCAATACCTTTTTAATCATTCTAGTCGGATGTGTTGTTTTTCCAATTTATGTCCAACGGAGTGTGTTGACTCGACAGTCAATTTCTCCTTTTTAAAATGAATTTCTTGGAATGGAGTTCTTGACAAACCCATTCCTTTGGAACAAATTTCTACTTTAAGTTGTAATCATAGCTATTGAACTCAAGATTTTAATTTATTTTGTAAAGTTTAGAGTCCATACTACACCCCTCGACAACCCTTGTCCTTGACTAAAGGTGATGTTTTTCTCCTAAACACAAAAAGAAAAAAAAGAAAAAAAAAAGACAAAATTTGTTTGTCGTTGTTGTCACCATAACGGTAGGGTTGCTACAGTATTTAGCAAACAATGACTATCTTCACAATTAATTGACAAGTGACTTATGATAGGTTTTCCTACTGTAAAAAATATGAATTAACATCCATGTTTTCAATTATATCATATGAATTTATATCCATGTTTCAATTATGCCTTCAACTAAAATTGAACAATGCACGTTACACAACATTCATGGTTAAAAGTCACTCAAGTTGAATACATAGGCCTGAATGTTCGATGAATAAAGGATAGTCGGAAGAGGTATTTTTCACAGACTTGTCCACCAGGTTCAGAGTAACGGACAATATGTACATTTTTTTTCACTCACAGAACAATATTAGAGGCCAATACCATTAGGCATAAAGTTTTGAAACGACCAAAAGCAAGGTGACAAATTCTTAAATGCAATTCAATGTCTAAGACCTGCATAAATCTCCCTTGCACTGCATGTGAATGAAGATATACAAAAGGATAACACATTGAAAAAAAATGAGGCATTTGAAGATAACATAAACATGATACATTTAAGCTAAATTGGACGTTAAATGAAGACAAAGAAACAACTATTTGCTTATGAATAAATTCAAAGTAACAAGAAACAAGGTGTTTGAATAAAATCAAGGTTTTAGAGAAGTTAAGGGAAATAAAACATATTATGAAAATACTTTCACTTACCATTAAGGAAGGCCTAAATCAATGTGATATCTCAACCAAATTTAATTGAAATTCATTCAAATTTATCGAAAGTCCAAGCTAATTTACATAAAATGTAATCAAATTCTTCGAAAGTATGGTCAAATTTATATGAAATGCATTCGAATAGACTGTTATTAACTCATATTCTACAAAAAATTTATTATCGATTGAAATCAAATCCCCCCAAATATACTGGCACGACTGGCACAATTGAGCGACTCACTCCCTTCCTTCTTTCAGTTTACATAAGTGCGTTCTCAACCGTCGCGGTTATTGATAAATAACAAGTGTGCAAGAACTTTCATGGTTTAACTCTGTCCTATGATGGCCATGACCATCAATGATCACATCAACATGAAGATAAAGATAAAGAGAGGATTGGTGAAATAGTAGCCGCCACACATACCAGGAGGGATTGTGGGCTTAATTAATAACCATGGTTATGTAAACAAGTCCTGAATCTATTTGGTCCGCAAGGAGGACAAGGAAACTAATGTTTTGCAAGATCATAGAAGTGACATATGATGGTATATTGTCTGACAGATTGCATTTGGACATGTGATGGATTCCAAGTGGCGATGGATAGACGACGAAGGCTCGAAGAAGAACCTCCCCTTAAATAACACACACCTTAGGTGGTTATGTAAACAAGGCCTAAATTCCTTTGGCCCTCAAGGAGGATGAGGAAAATGATGGTTTGTAAGATCAAAGAAGTGACATATGATGATATATTAATGAGATTTTCCTGGTTGGGATTTTCAGAAGTGATTGGATTACATTTGGGCACATGATGGGTTCCAAGTGGCTATGGATAGACAACGAACGCTCGAAGAAGAACCTCCCCTTAAATAACACCTTCGAAGTAATAATTAAAATAGTTCATTATAACCAACATTAAAACAATTTGTATTTTTATTAATATTCCTAAATTTTTCATTTTTTATTAATATTTTATATATAATTAATATTAAACAATAATTTATTATAAATATCATTAAAACAATTTTATATTTGTTTATTAATATTTTACCATTTTATATTTTTATTAATATTTTTTAAATATTATGTGTAGCTTGATGTTGCACACGTTGAAAATGAAAAAAATTACAAATCTAATTTATATTGGAAAATAAAAAATTATCTATTTTCTTCACATCAGAAAGTTAAAAGGACCCATGCAAGAAGGCAGTGAAGCATTGTCTTGGATCAACGAGGGATATGTAGTGTGCACCATGCAAGTCCCTCATCATTCGCTTGAGACATATTTCTATGTTTTTTAGAGATTTGACAGTGGACTTTGACAGTTACAGATATAACCACCGCTTGTTGCATCCACCTCAGCCATCACGGTTCACCGCCTATCGGCTCTGTCTACTCCATCATCGCTTGGTATATATACCAAGAATATATAGTTGTATATATCCCAAGCAATATATATTTCTGGTATATATACGAGGTGTATAGGCGATGGTGGAGGAGATGACGCCACTGCGTCTATTGGAAACCTCATCTTTTTGAATCTAATTTAAATTACAAGTTTGTAAAATATAGGAATTGAGAAAAATGCAAATCTTGGAGAAATGAATAAGAAAGTTGTATTTATGTTGTGCCAACAAAAAGAGAAGAGGAATTTATAAGAGAACTAAACAGGTGCAAAATTAGTTAAGCTATTACCAGAGAATCCCTCTTGTTTGGAGTGGACCGACTAGCAGTGGCACCCTTTTCCCCCTATTGTCATGAACTTTTTGATGATCGACCTTCTGGACCAGCTCTTCCTGAAGTGCTTGCAGCGTTACTTTTAGAACCACGACCAACAGCTGCTCCAATACCCTTCATATCTCCCCTGGAAAAGCTGCGGGACCATGAAACAAGTAGTACGACACGTGTCTATTTTTAATAGGAAATGGATAAGGGAATGTATAGATGAAAGATTATAAAGGAAAACCGGAGACAATGTGTCAAACAGGTGGCAGCAGTTAACTGGATAAAGACAGAATCCGCAGTTTTTTTAGCAAATTTTATATCTTTGAGAAAGGCCATACATGTTGGAGAAAGTGTTCCAAAGTTGGTAGGTAATGTATCTGAGAGAGGTAAGAAACAGAATGTGAAAGCACCAATTATCGGCCTCATTGTCGTTGTACAAGTTGGTATGCACAACTTTGGCAATAAGAGGACCATACAAGACGTACTGCATAAAAAAGTAAAAATAAAAAACCAAAAAATGGCATCAAATCTTGAAACTATGGCATCGATTTAGTACAAAACAATGAATCAATTAGCAACTCATACTTGTTTCACATTTGTGAAAATTTTATGTTGAATCCAGAAAAACCTAAAACCTAACAAAAACACTCAATATTCTTCTCTCCCTTCCTCCAAACGAAAGTATATTAAAGAAAACGTCGTTTATATACAATCCTCTGCGATTGAATTTTTTTTTTTACTGTGGGGAACTTGTGCGTGTCGATGAGCTTTATGCACCAAACGATGGCACACTTGTTGGATCACCTGGGCTCCACCAGGCTCTCACAGAGCTTCTGTAGCAGCAGACACCTTCACCACGCCTCAAATGGAGTTCATATCCGAGAGAAAGGTCTCGGCTTCAAAACCGCACAGACCCGATGAATACATGGAAGATGGTTGAGTAGCAGATTTAACCCACGCAGATTTGTGATTTCTTTTTGCTTAGCAGAGATGAAAATGAAGCCCAATATTCTGATGGAGAGGTACGAATTAGGACGCCTACTGCAGCAAGGGACGTTCATCAAGGTATACTTTTGTAAAGATTAAGTAGAGATAGATTTGATGTAACACACTACATTATTGATGTGTATTCTATTAATATGAACATGTATAGTTACACAATATGGTTACAAGACGTTACAGAATTACCAACTCCTGTAATGATAAATTAACTAACTAACTAGTTAAGGATGTAATTAGGTGTTTTTCTTAACACTCCCCCTTAATTACATCCGGGAAAAACTATCACTATCACCAGCTACCAATGCATTCCAATGTGTAAAGCCAAAGAAGAGAACGTGAGTTTTATTTTAAGTTTTGACTATCATAAAGAAAATTAAAAAATAAGGTGTTTTATTTGAATTAGTTTAATTTTTTTAAAGGAGGCCATATAGAAAAAAGGCTAGAAAGGATTTGTCATTAAGTAAGATCATCTCCAGTTAAGAAGAAGATATTAATCCAAGAGGAAGGTAAATTCAAGAGAAAAAAGATATTAAGCATGGTGATGAGTTTTATTTTTTGGATTTATAAAAAGAGTTGCAAAGAGATAAGAAGTTATGAGTTATGTGAATCGAAGAAGCATACTCCAGCCAGATCAACAAAGTCGGTGAAGAAAAGTCATCATGGAGCAAGCAAATAGTCTACAAGAAAGAAAATCAAAAAAGTCGTCATGGTGCAAATAGTCTACAAGAATGAAAATCAAAGCTTCCAGGGAAAAGAAGCCGCAAGACAAGAGTATTTCCTCTTATATTGTTGAAGAGCATTCCAATGTCACGGAGCATTTTAGAACTTATAATAAAGTTATAATAATACTTATTTTTATCCCGCTTCTGAGCTTCTCCACAGCAACAATTGCGGGGTCTTTCACACAGGTTACTATAATCTTTTTAGAACTTATAATAAAGTTATAATAAATACTTATTTTTATCCCGCTTCTGAGCTTCTCCACAGCAACAATTGCGGGGTCTTTCACAGAGGTTACTATAATCTTCCGCTGCGAGTCTCCATAGGTGTTTACCGCTCCTAAACCTGGTCTCCACAGGCGTCGAATAGAACCTTCATCGATTTTTGCGCGCGGTCTTCCTTGCTTTCATACAGTCGGACTCAAAATATCTCAATTTATTATTTTATTTTATATAATTATTTTATGATATATATGTACACTAGGAGGAGAGAGATTTGCATGTTTATCGTGGGTATATCAATTTATATTCCAAATTTAGATGGATATATATTAATGTGTTGATATATATATTAATAAATATTTAATTATTCATTAATTTTAGAATATTTATAAAAAAAATTAATTTTTTTATTACTGATATAATTTGATTTTTTTATTATATATATATATATATATTACTGATATAATTTGACTTTTTTATTATTTTTTATATATAAAAAATGAGATTATTAAATTTATAATAAAAAAGCATAAATTCCAATTAAAAAATTAAGACCACTCACTCATGATGAAGCAACCCTACCCGATTCCTATCTCTACGAGTCTTTAGGAGCAGCTCATGCCCCTGCTATGTACACTGTACCTTCCCTAAAACATTCCTTATTGTTTCGACAATGTCTCGAAAGATTAAAAATATGTGACAATGGATATAAAATTTAAGCTCTCTTTCACATACCAACATGACTATAACATAGAATAATTGTACAAAGTTGATTTTATAGAATAAGGAGCGTTCGAAGAGTTGAGCATGATATAAAAGATTCACATAAGAAAATAATAATATCTCACAAAGGAGGAACAAGAAATATGTATGTACTATTTATATATATAATCATTCCTTTATATATATCCCTGTAATCAAACAAATAAAGATATTACATGGATAAACATATTTATTAAGATAATCATTCCTTTGTGCTGCTAAAAACACACGACGGCCAGCCAACTGGAACGATGTTACATGGACAGAAATATTTATTGAAAAAATCGTGCGGGTAAAAACATCTGAAACGGATCACAGGCCGCCCCCTATCCCTCCTCCGCCACCAGCGCCTCCACCGAATCCACCGCCAGCGCCCCCTCCCGCACCACCACCAACTCCGCCGCCAAATCCTCCACCTCCGCCTGCACCGCCAGCGCCCCCTCCCGCACCACCACCAACTCCGCCGCCAAATCCTCCACCTCCGCCTGCACCGCCACCGAACCCTCCACCTACTCCACCACCACCACCAGCACCTCCACCGAAACCACCCCCACCTCCAGCACCTCCTCCCAAGCCCCCTCCGACGCCACCTCCAGCTCCTCCGCCCAAGCCTCCTCCCGCGCCACCTCCAGCTCCTCCGCCCAAGCCTCCACCGCCACCAAGTCCTCCTCCTCCTCCTAACCCTCCTCCGCTTCCGATAAAGTTGTCGGGTTCATATGGATGATCATGTACTCCACTCTTTAAGTTTCTAGTTGCGTTTACATGACAAGTAGAAGCCGCCGCTACTAACACTCCCAGAACGATAAGAAGCACTCTATTCATCTTCATCTTCATCACGAGTGCCATATTCGATCCAAGCTCCTCCTTCTTCTCAACTCGATGATGAGTAGTGCACAGATTGCCCACAACTCGGTGATGAGTAATGCACAGATTGCCACCAGAAGAGTAGGAAGCCTCTACTGATACGTAGCAGTGAACGCCCTTTTATAGCAAATAACGAGTGGATGAATTAATGATTATATCGACGGTGATGGCCTTCTTTTATTCACTTTTCATTTAATTTCCCACCAAGATGTACAGTTCATTTAATTTCCCACCAAGATGTAACGTGGAGACTGCAAGCTAAAATTAAAGAGACAGAGACAGTTGTCGGTTGCATTAAATGAAGCAGATAGAGACTTAGAGTGAACGCTCCACCCACTGACCATAATTACTACTCGGTTGACCTTTTGGCTCTCACGGGAGGATAGCCGCGTTTTCTGAAGGTTCACCGGCCACATTCATTTCGAGCCGCGTTTTCTGAAGGTTCACCGGACACATTCATTCGAAAAGACGTATGTTGTACACTATTGCCCTTCCTTTTGCGTAAAGTATAATGAACTATAAAATCGACTACCTAAATTATAATAATAAATGGAGCAGGGTATCGAAGTCCAGGACTATAGCATTCAACGACGATGAATGGGTATTAGTTTTGGAGTAAGTTAAATATTCTACTTTTTGGGGTTATCAATTATCATAGAACATCTCATCTCGGGTAAATCTGTCGGTCAGTAAATCTATCTCTCACAGTTTCAACTTATTCTTTACCATCTTATTATCTACCCGCCATGTCATCTGCCATCATCTTCTCTCCTTCTTATCTACTTATCAGTTTCAATTTGTAGTTTTAGCTAGTTTAACATCCTCTATCAACGTTCTGCCCCGACATCGTCTAAAGAAAGTTTGGTTCCCACACTCTCGTGTCTACACTTTGTTCCAGGTGCTTCTATTGGTGCAATGAGAGGTTAGTTATTCCAATCGTTCTTATCCAAGAAAGAAGCGATGCGAAATATAATATGGGCATGGTTTAGCTTACTCCTTATTGGAATGCTTGTTTAACTTACTACCCTTGTAAATTGTATATTCCTCTTTAGCTTACTCCCATTGTGTCTTATGCGATAATGAAGCAATGTATTCCATTGTAAGACTTGAATTCGTTTACAAAAAATACTCAATCTCCATGTGGTACCCAAGTTGTTGTAGTATGTTGTACTAGATGCTCTCTCGGGCTTAAATATGTTGTCCAAACCTTGTTTTAAAGGCGGTCTTAGGGACGTCATCCTCTTTGATCCGTAATTGGTGATATCCTAATCGCAAATTGATTTTTGAGAACACTGTCCCACCCTTCATTTGATCGAACAGATCATCAATCCTTGGCAATAGATAATGATTCTTGAACGTTGCCTTGTTCAATTGACGGTAGTCAATGCAGAGCCTCCACGACCCATCCTTCTTTCGTATGAAAATAACAGGCGCACCCCACGGTGACACACTTGGATGTATCACTCCCAGGTCCAACAATTCTTTCGATTGCATTCTCAACTCTTGTAACTCCGGGGTAGACATCCGATAAGGCGTTCTAGCTATCGGTTCAGTCCCCGGTTTTAGGTCTGTAGTAAACTCCAATTCCCTCTCCAATGACATCCCAGGTAACTCCTCTGGGAAGACGTTCGCAAACTCTCTCACCACAGGAAGGTGTTCCAGACCTTCCGCTACTCCCTTCTCATTTAACGCGAGGATCGCATAAAGTTTTCATCTCTTGCGCATGCTCTTCCATAGCTACAAGAAAGAGATGAACCTTAGGGAAACTCCCTGGTTCTTTCCTACAATCACGTGTCTTTGCCCCTCATCATCGACCAAGCTCAATCATTTCATCTTACGGTTGAGTATCACCTCATGCGCTTCCAACCAGTCCATAGCGATCATGACGTCATAAGATCCTAAGATCCTAAGATCGTGACGTACAGGTTGGCCCCGGTGACAAACTCTTCCAAGTTAAGGGTACAGCCCGTAACCTTTCCTCCAACCTTCTGTTTGGCTCCCGAAGCCATCTATATGAAGCTAAACTCATCTTGTTCGACTACCTTTACCTTAATCCTTTTTAGCGTTGCACTAGAAATGAAACTCTCGGTAGCACCGGGATCTATCAGAATACTAAGGGTCTACTCAGCGACGGTACTTGACGTCTCTAGTGTAGTTGACTGATGCTCTGCTTGACGGTTGTTCACTGCTGCATGAATCCGATGGGCCTTGCTCAAAACTCCCATGGTAGTGGGCCTGGATGATCCAGATGCTCCGACCCTTTCCTCTTGGCAGTAATGCTGGTAATGTGGCTCTGCACAATCCACCACACCTTCTTTGGTCCAGAAATCCTGGTACCCGATGTAGAAACTGAATTCCAACACTAAGGCTAACACAACCTATTGACCTTAAGTTTCTTGGTAAGGGCGCAGAGCATACCGAAGCAGCTCCAAAAATGAGCCTCGTACTCGGGTACAGTACGACTGCCCTGTCGTAAGGCATTTTCACTCATTGAGTTGATGCTCGACGAATTTCCTCAGAAGATACCTCTCGTGGAACCGTTCCTCGAACATTTCCCATGACATGTCTTCAACGACCATGTTTAAAAGTTGCAAGAGCGTCTTCCACCATAGAAGAGTGCCCCCCTTCAATTGAAAGACTGCCCTGTGAAATTTCATGTTGGAGGTATAGTCACGAAGTGCAAGCACCTCGACTTATTCTCCAACCAAGCCTCAGTGGCTGCACTATCCGAGGCACCAAAGAACTCAGGAAATTTGACCTTCTTGAGTTTGCAGTGAAAACTAATGGTGTTGAATGGGCACGCTCTGGATCCTCAGGGGTACGGGCGCCTCAGCCTCATCTCAGTACAAAAGGTGAGTCATGGCCTCTGACCATCTCTGGAAGGTCCCTTGTCAGACGATCATCATCCCTTACAACAATCGAATCCATCCCAATGGCCCTTTTCCTCCCCCATGGGGTTAGACTCCGAGGGTGTAGGCACTTGTGGAGGCGTCGCACCTCCTTCCACGGCACCGCGCTGCATCCTAAGTGGCATCCTCTAATCAAGATCACTGCCTGGATACGTTTAAAGTTTTTTTTAAAAGTGTTAGGTAAAAACCCAAAGGTTTACTGTAGTGGAAAGCCTGGTGATCCACAGTCGCAAGGTTGAATGCGCTCTGATACCATATGTAACTTCCCTTTCGTTACGGCTACCAGTGAAGCAATTTTTTTTTTTTTTTTAAGAAAGAAGGCGATGACGACAACAGTTGAACCACTCAACCTGACCACTAACACAGACCCACAGAATAAGAAACAGACAACTATGACTCCACGCACTAGCACGGGAGCAACTGGTGAAACATGTGTAAAGCACCAGAGAGAAATGACTACCTGCTCGACACAAACATGACCGCGCCTACAAGCTAAGGGACAACATCCCCTTCCCGACACAACGAACTCGAAGACCAGTTAAATAGAACCTCGATGGCGCGCAAAACCCAACGCAAGAAGGTGTTACAATCCCAACGCCAACAACAACTACAACGAGCAACAACACTCCCATAGAACACACCGACTCCAACCAAGTTCTTGTTTGACGCTATCCAATAGGGCGCGCCATGATCCCCTCTTCAGGAATCATGTGATCTCCTGGTGTTAAGCGCGCCAACAACTATGGCACAACAACCTAACTAGACCAAGGACTCTAGACACATCCATCGTGCTAGGAGACCAAATTTTTTGCCAACCCATGACGACTAACTCAAGCACCCGATGGTCAATTCACAAGACGTAAGGGAAGGATGAATAACACCTTCATGCCACACATAAATTCCTTGTGCAACAATTCTAAGGCAACCTACACTGACCGATACCCATTAAATGGTCACTAACCACGATTAGTTCAAGTGGCTATTTTCTCAACCAAGTTCGATCTGTACCTTCCTAAGGAGAAAATTGTTATCTTTTAACTTAATCAGTTACGAGAAACCCCCTTTAAAACGACCAACAAATGTCCTTTAAAACAAATAAAGAAAAGATCTTTTAAAGATGAGTTAAGTTATCTTTAAACTGAGACAATATAAAAATTTGCAATCGACGTAAGGCATTCAATCGCTATCTAAATAATCTAAAGGTGATAAAGTTGTATTCGTTGTAGTTTTTGTAATTAATGATAACACCACCCTTGTTAAGGGAAATCACTAACAACAAGGACATACCGTTGCCAAAGGGTTACTGTCAAGCGTTTGCAGAAATCTTGGGACACATCATTGTGTATTCCATATTTTTGTTTGCTAAGGAAATTACTAACTTAAGGAGGATCACGGTCAACAACCATGATGCTGTCAACAAAAGAGATGTTGTCGGCGTTATCATTGTCGAAGCATCTACTGACCACGGAAGGGATTAACCATTAACTATAACAACATTATCCTTAATTCCAGGAAACAACTGAACGTTGTTTAAAGGTGAAACGGTCATGTAAAAATAATTAACGACTTGGCTATCTACAGGATTGCAGGTAAATGAAATTTAAGGTAAAAACGCACCACAGGAGAATCGCTGACCCTTTTAGTGGTTGCCTGGCAATGGCATGTCCTCTGACCTGGTGACGCTATCCATTAAATTCGCAGAGGCAAAAATCATGCTACTGGTGGCTAAAAGTGCATCAGTTCCCAAGTAAGTGCGGTCCAGTTGGGATTTTAACTCCCTAAAATCGCTAATTAAATCTCAAAAACCCTATTTATAATACTAAAATGCTGAATCGATGCTAAACAACTCACCAAGTAGGTGGGGAAAAGGGCGTTTCAAGTTAAGAGTGGGTATGCCCGTTCAATTTGCCAACAGAAAATCACCATGGGAATTCGTGGTCATACACAACAACGCGCAGTCATTTAGTTGACCAAGGGTATGGGTAACTTAGCATTCGATTTAAAAAAAAAATGTAGAGAAACTAATGATAAAGACGGATTAAATTGAAATGAAATCGCAGGCAATATGGGAGCATTAACAGGAACGCATGTAAGAGTTTAGTCGTTGTAAAACACAAGTCAACAGTAAAGAATTTCTCTGATATTTAACATAATAATATGGAGTCAGACATCAAGGGAGAATGGTTGTGGTTATCAGAGAATTTCGCTGTCTCTGTAACAATCTCAGCCCAAAAAAAAAATCGCATCCATTTTTAAAAAATGCAGCAGAAGGATCATTGTCTAAAAACTCCACCATTACACCACGAACGCCCACCATTACGCCCTCATTAAACAACAATGTGCAGACATTCAATGGAGAAGAAAAGGAAACGTTCCAAGGGAATAAAATCGCAGGGAAAATCCGCCCTTAAAGTAAAAACGAAAAACAATCCCACGAAGTGGAAAATCGCCAAGTAGACCCAAGCAACGAATGTGTCTTTAAGAGTGGCCATCGCCCAGTAAATACAACGAATACAGACTTAAGTAGTTGGAAAATCACCAATTATACACCCATGCAACGGTTTCAGTCTTAAAAGTGGCAATCGCCCACACTATTAAATTTGAACGTTTTTGCGATGAAGTAGAGATGATTTTTTGTCGACATAGAGTCGTTTTTGTGACCAAGATGATTTTTTTTTTCATCGGAATTCATTCGTCAGTCTAGCGGACACACATGGATCTTCGTCTGTCTAGCGATCGGGAAAAGAAGCCTATTCACAATAGGGAAAAGTTCGGCTAGCGACAATTGTTAGTCGGTCAAATGACTAATATTAGTCGCAAGAGTGACCAAGACAACCCTGACAAACTTAGTCAATAAACCACTATGAGTCGCTAGAACGACAAATATTAATCGCTAGAGAGACCAAACCATCAGTTAAAAAGGTCAAACGAAGGAGGATCAGTTAGTCGCTAGAACGACCAAGTGACCTAGTTTGCGACCAAATGGCAATACAAGCGACTAACATGTTGGTCTCTCTAGCGATTAACAGATTGGTCTCTCTAGTGACTAACACGTTGATGTTTGTGACCAATTGGCAATACTAGCGACAAATGGGTTAGTCGCTAAAGCGACCAATATTGGGTTTTTTATTTTATTTTTTAAATTATGCCATTCACACAAGATCTTAACTAAATTTGATAACAGGTATTTAAGTGTGTCCAATCACGATGGTCATGTAATTGTAGGATCTTAACTAAACCTTGATTTCAAAATGGGGTGGATGATATGGTGGAACCATGTGAAAGGAGAACTTGATCAAACAACACAATAAATCAAACAAATTGACAATATTGGAGTTGATAGAGTGAATACCATGTTTGAGAAACTCAATGTGTAGGTCTTCCTCATATGTAACTCTATTGTTATTGATCATGTGAACAACTCTCTTGATGTCTCCAAAAGAAAATATATGGCATGAGGTAGAACTATGGGAAATTTGGATTGAGGATTGTATAGGAACATGATAAAGGGATGGAGAGGAAGGGCTATGTGAAATTTGGATTGAGGATTGTATAGGAACATGATAAAGGGATGGAGCAAGGGATAAAATGAATTACTGATATATATCTTGTGGGAGGGAAACCTGTCTAGGTAAAAGGGTGCACCAGAAGAATTTATGTGAATTGTAGAGGGCTTCAAGAAGCCCATGTCTCCTAATGGAAATGAAACCATATTTTTTTATGATAGAGGAGATACTAGCAATATTTCTAAAGGTGAGGAATAGAGAAAGGGACATGCTAAAGAGACTCTTCTTAGTTGTTACAAATGAATTGGTGACCATTGATCTTAGAAATCATATGAACTAAATTTATGGTACATTCGTCAATTTTAGAGAAAGGCATACAAACAAAGAACATTGTTAATTTCAGATCAAATCCCTTCAAATACGAAAATTTATAAAAAGAACATGTAAATAGGAAAGCGTAAATATTAACACAAAGGCATACAAACAAATAACATTGTTAATTTTAGATCTAGTCCCTTCAAATAGGAAAATGAAGATGCAGATAGGAAAGTGTAAAGATTAATAATAAAATGTTGATAGGAAAGTGCATGGATTGATGATAGAATTTTCTAGCACCCTTGTAAAATCAGGGACATAAACATGCCTTTAGCCAAGCATTCATCTTGGGGTCACAATTCTTCTTTAAGGTAATGTTAGAAGGTGAGTTAAGGGGATAAAAGTGAAACACTCCTTGTTGGGAAGAATACATACAAGGATATGCACCGAAGTCCACTACCGGAATATTTAATTGTGAATGAATAGGTCTTTTTATGAAGCATACACCAAAGTGTGCTACTAGAATATGCCAATAAACCAAAGTATGTTGAACACTTTGTCATTTTTTTAATGTGAAATGTGAAGATATGATTTGTTGGTTGTATTTTAAGTATACATTGCTTTAATGTAAGAGGAATTGTTTAGTATCTTGAGACAGCAACAAACATGTTAGTTTATATTTACCTATCTATATATCTATATAGTAGAATATGATATAAAAGTTGACGCGGCCCTGCTCAACCCGTAGGTCGGAGGGTCACGTACATAGGATCTTCTCCCTTTCACTGGTCTGAAGAGCTCTCGGAAATGGCTCCTCTATTTCCCTTTCGGGAAATCTGCACCCACACTTAACTTCAAGAAATCCCCCTTGTACTTCAGGAGATCAGACTTTGCACTTCCGCGAATCCGGTGGTCAAGTGTCTTGTCTCTCAATCTCCGAAAACCCGAAGACAGTCAACACTTGACCCTTTCTCCTTGCTAGTTCGGATTTCTCCTTATCGTGATTTCGACGGTCGTGATGTCAAGCAACTCGTTCCCTCGATTTCGGAAACCCGATTTGTTGAAACTCCGATGAGCTCACAAGCTTTGACCTTTCAATGGCCTTTCACTCCGTCGGAACTTTGGACTTCGCGATATCGTGAATCCTAATGCAAGGTATTCGGGACTTCACCCCACGAAACCTCGAAATGGTCAACTTAGTTTGACTTCTGTGTCGATAGGCACCACCTGTCCACCCTACCGATTCCTGTGGCCCACACGATCCTTTTGTCCCCTCGGGACTTCACGTTTCATGATTTCACGAGTCCCGTTGTAAAGATTACGGGACTTCAACCTACGAAACCCTGAAAATAGAAATCCACGTGTAAATCCAATGACCCTTGTCGACTTGGATCTATGGTTCTGCCTCTCCTGAG
Organism: Picea sitchensis; assembly: GCA_010110895.2. Taxonomy (NCBI): domain Eukaryota; kingdom Viridiplantae; phylum Streptophyta; class Pinopsida; order Pinales; family Pinaceae; genus Picea; species Picea sitchensis. The sequence continues at coordinate 874 of SNQJ01S0100737.1, read as the reverse complement.
CTTGAACCTTTGGGAATACTCGTTGTAACTCCCCTACTCCTCCGTGAGATCTAACGGCTCAAGGGACTTCGCGGATTCTCCACAAAAAATTCCGACCGTCGTCTCTTTCCTTGAGAACTTGTCCTCCTGCGGTCCGATGTCGCTACGCCTTTCTTCAAATCTTCAAGGTGCTTGGCCTCTCACCTTCCTTCGGCCCATTTGAAGGTTCAAATCCTTCTGAGCTTTCCCATGACTTCGATTCTTTAAGAAAACTCCTGCTCGCACTCCTTGCGGAAAACTTTCAAACACATTCAAGTGTTGAATTCCCTTTGACTCTGCGCACACCTGCAACAACAGTCTCTCAATACTTTGCTCAGGTCCGCAACTCTGAGAATTTACTCGGCCTGCGCACTCCTTGCACGGCTCATGTGCCTAACTACACTTCTGAGTGAATGAGAACAAAAGCTACCCTATCTGAGCTTTCAGAGACAAACCTCTGAACCCTTTGTCAACGCACTGTAACAACCATATACTTCTAAACATCATTAAATTTCATAAACAATTTATCTCATAAACTGGAACAATAACTTCCTAGCATAACATTGATTTTCATAACATCAACTTCAATAACTTAGATTTATCAATAAATACTGATTACATGGCAGAATGAAGAAAATACATAACTTGACAAAGTACCTGGTTCTGATGCTAATTTCTTTTTCCTCTTTGCCTTGCTGCTGCCTTCCTGCTACCTGCTACCAGATCAACCCTGCCACAAACAGGAAAATAACTGCCCAAAACTACTGTCCTCCCTGCCAACTAGGAAAACTACCTAGCTCCAGGATATCTACGGATATCTTGGCCCTCCGTGCCCAAAACCTCCAGCAACTCAGTG
>SNQJ01S0100736.1:30832-41551 GCA_010110895.2 Picea sitchensis | reverse complement strand
ATTACTATTGGCTCAATTCTAGATAATTCTCCTAAACCTATGAAGGCCCTTACTTTGAACTTCATTGTAGAAAGGAAACCTCATCAATAGTCTTAGAGCTTGACTCTAAATGGGCTAAGAAGGAAGAAGACTAAACAATGGTATGATTTCCAGGAGTATTGTCCACATTGAAAAACCTCTAAAAGTGGATTGTTATTTCCCAAGATTTCTTTTTTGAAAAGCTAGTGATGATGCACCCTTGTTCAGAGAGTTTTCTTATCCTTGATTTTTCAACAAGGTAATATTGGGCATGATTTGTTGGTATGAGTGCTTTATTTATGGAAAAATGCCTCTTTATGAAGCCATGACAACCTAATTTCAACCTTCCAACATAATCATCATCAAGGGTTAAGATTTAGTGAAGGTCTCCTTCTTGGATATTGGGTGAGAAATCCATTTCATTCATTTGTAACACATTGGGTAAGTTCATTGTGGTGAGCTTGATGACAAGGCGAGGTCCACCACCATTTGTGTCCAAATATATATTTACATAACTTTTAACAAAGGTCTCCTAGAAAAAAATAAGTATGAGAATTGTCGTTGGACACAACTTTTGGATTATGAACATATTGTTTTCCATTATAGTTTTTTTTTCAATCACAAGCATGTGTGAAGTGGATATGTTGGTCCACTTCATAAGAACATCATAAATACATAACAAAAATCCATGTATCCATAAAAATAAAAACAAATAAGTCATGTCCTTGGCAAGGGTCATGACTTATCATAGACTTATCATTTACATTATAATGTCTATTTACATAAAAACAAACCTATAACGTATTATTACATGATAAAAAATGTAATATACTTTAGGTATATTACAATGTGGCAATGTTGTGTCTAAAGGCAAGGGTCTCTAGGGTAAACGTAGACATATAATAAACACACTTTGGGGAACGATCGGGATAAAAGCACTTTGGGGAAGGATCGGGCATTGAATCACCACTAGGTGACCCCATTTGTGAATCCAAAGGAACCCAAACCTAAAACTTCTAGAAATGACCTTGCCCTACCTACTCAAGGGAGTGGGGAAGACATTGTTACATAGACAACTAAATATTAAACCTACCACTAAAAGTTTCATTGCTTGAGTGCTCCCCTTGAGGGGTGATGTAGATGTATGATTCAAACAATTCAAACTATAAAATGGAACAATCCCTCTAATCAAGCCAATTGACACAAAATAATCAACACTATTCAAAACTATAATAATTTCGCATAAGTCTATTGATTTCATAGAAATTTGAAAGAAAATATTAACCCATTAATATGCACGATCCTTTATTATAAAAATTAGTAATAATTGCCCCTTTGTAAAATTTGAAAAACCATGAAGTTTTACATATAACTTAGAAGAAGGCTAAACATTCTATGTTTCCAACCTTTTCCGGTTTGCCATCACTAGAATTTGGTTAGGGACACTTTGTAAAATTGCAATTTTGGATTTGATGAAACTGTTTTTTTAAAGTAGAAATGGATTCAACACCCTCCAATATCCCCATTGCAACCAAATGGTGCAATGCTAACATATAATATCTGCAATTCCATCAATTCAAGATGATTTTTGCTGGATTTTTAAGTTAAAAATAACGATTCCCCTTCTCAATATTTTGAATGGTTAAAAAAGAACCAATTCATAACACATTTAGATGGTACATGTAACTTATGTAACTTATAATTGACAAGATAACCAATTACCATTATAAATAAAATAAAAATTAAACATAAAATATTTTGCCCATAATTAAATTTCTAAAATCAACATGTTGTGAAAGTTTATAAATTATTTATGGTAATAATAGAGTTTGGTATTTTTAATTTTATATAGTAGGTTAAACAAACTACTCATAGTTAACACAATATTCCACACTGCAAAATGGGCTAAGAAGGAAGAGGACTAAAAATGGCATGATTTCCAAGAGTATTGTCCACATTGAAAAAAGTGGATTGTTGTTTCCCAAGATTTTTTTTTAGAAAAGATAGTGATGATGCACCCTTGTTCAGAGAGTTTTCTTATCCTTGATTTTTCAACAAGGTAAGATCATGCATGAGTTGTTGGTATGGGTTCTTGATTTATGGAAAAAGACCTCTTTATGAATCCATGACAATGTAATTTCAACCTGCCAACATAATCATTATCAAGGGTTAAGATTCAGTTAAGGTCTCCTTCTTGGATATTAGGTGAGAAATCCATTTCATCCATTTGTAACACATTGGGTAAGGTCATTGCGGTGAGATTGATAATAAGGGGAGTTCCACCACTGTTTGTGTCCAAATCTATATTTACATAACTTTTAACGAAGGTCTCTTAGAAAAAATGAGAACGAGAATCGTAATTGAACGCAACTTTTGGATTATGAACATATTTTTCCATTATAGGTTTTTTTCAATCACAAGCATGTGTGAAGTGGATCTGGTGGTCCACTTTATAAAAACATCATAAATACATAACATAATTCCATATATCCATAACAAATAATAAGTCATGTCCTTGGAAAGGGTCATGACTTATCATAGACTTATCATTTACATTATGCCTATTTACATAATAACAAACTTATAACATATTATTACATAATAAGAAATGTAATATACTTTAGGTATATTACAATGTGGCAATGTCTTGTCTAAAGGCAAGGGTCTCTAGGGTAAAAAGTAGACATATAATAAACACACTTTGGGGAACGATCGGGCTAAACACACTTTGGGGAAGGACCAGGCATTGAATCACCATTAGGTGGCCCCATTTGTGAATCCAAAGGAACCCAAACCTAAGACTTATAGAAATGACCTCACCTTACCTACTCAAGGGAGTGGGGAAGACATTGTTACATAGACAACTCAGTATTAAACCCACCACTAAAAGTTTCCTTGCTTGAGTGCTCCACTAGAGGGGTGACACGGAGTATGATTCAAACAATTCAGACTATAAAAGGGAACAATCCCTCTAATCAAGCCAAACAACACAAAATAATCAACACTATCCAAACTCTAATAATTTCCCATAAGTCTATTGATTTCATAGAAATGGGAAAGAAAGTATTAATCCATTAAATTATATGCACAATCCCTTATTATGCAAATTAGTAATAAGTGCCCCATTGTAAAATTTGAAAAACCATGAAGTTTTAAATATAACTTAGAAGAAGGCTAAACATTCTACGTTTTCGACCTTTTTGGTTTGTCGTCACTAAAATTTAGTTAGGGACTCTTTGTAAATTTGCAATTTTGGATTTGATGAAATTGTTGTTTTAATGTAGAAATGGATTCAACACCCTCAAATATCCCATTGCAACCAAATGGTGCAATGTTAACATATGATATATGCAATTCCATCAATTCAAGATGATTCTTACCGGATTTTTAGGTTAAGAATAACGATTTCCCTTCTCAATATTTTGAATGGTTAAAAAAAACCAATTCATAACACATTTAGACTGTACCTATAACTTGTATAAATTATAATTGATAAAATAACCAATTACCATCATAAATAAAATAAAAATTAAACATTAAATATTTTACCCATAATTAAATTTCTAAAATCAAACTTTGACATATTTTGAAAGTTTATAAATTATTTATGGTAATAACAAATTTTGGTATTTTTATGTCGAAGGCATATCTTAGGGATAGGTTTTTCAAAACCATCATCCAAAACCATCTTTGTACACTTATAAATGTCCTCCCACACTAAGGAACACATAGACATGTGAGGAGGTGAGTTCATTCAAAGATCTAATCGATTTCCAGTCTGCCAGCACCCCATTTTGTTGTATTTAAAATGGGAGATGTGACTAAGCAATGATGGTCGTGGAACTGGTTACAGACACTGGAATTTATTAGTATCAATCTATCAGTTGAAGATGATGAGTTCAACAGGTGAACCATAGGATCATGAGCATGTAGGTGACGAGTATGTAACTTACAAAACACGCAGAGAGAGGAGACCTAGAATGGATTTTTCCCCCTTTCCTCCCATTTCAGAGGAAGAGGAAGAGATGCATAGGGAAGCATAGAGAAGGGAAGAGCACGAGGCAGAGCGTGAGGCAGAGAGGATGATGGGAGGTGCATATGAGAGGCCAAAGGGCAGTGGAAAGGCAGTCCTGGACCCAGATGCAACTTTCATGCAGATTATCAACAATCTGGTGGTCAGTCAGTAGGCCATGACTCATTCCTTCACGCATATGGCTAATAGATTGGCTATAGTGAGCACATCAGCCACACAGGCCCCACATGCAGCGCAGGGGAACTCAGGGGTAGGAAATAGACCCCACTCACCTACTCGCACATACACTTATTCGAGTAGGATTCCTGGGCCATTGTTCCCTAGTTTACATAGGGCACCTCTAGCAGTAGCACAACAGGCAATAGCACAGAGGCAACCCACTCAGGCAGATGAAATTGCAGAGTGCAGGAGGGAGTATGCAACATTGGGTTGCGACTTCCATCAAGACATGACCTTAGTCGAGTACTGTGGACTCAGACTCAGGAACCGGCACAAAGAGACTAAGAGAGGATGACAACGGCAGCAGCAGGGGAATAACATGGATTTCATCCAAAAATTTGGTAAACTCACCATACCTTCTTGTTTCATATTGTCCAAATGCACTACCAGAGCTTGGGTACAAAAGCTAGACACGTACTACAAGCTCAACCAGATGATCGAGATAGAGGCTACCAGTTTCACTACACTGCACTTAGAGGGTGAGGCACATGAGTGGTGGCATAATGGACTGCTGAAGTTGAGTCATAGTCACATCACCTCCTACAAGGATTTCACAAAGAGACTCATGGAAAGGTTTCACATGAGGGATCCAAAGATCCATTTCAGGGATGTATCTCAGTTAGGAACTGGCACAGTAGAGGCATTCATCACAGAGTTTCAATAGGTAACAATGGAAGTGATAGATATCTCAAATCCTAGGTTGATTATTGATCCAAATGGATGTCGGTGGCCTCCCACTTATTCCAACTGGCTCATTTTGGCAGTTTTCTAGTTCGGCAGTTTTTTCCTAGTTTTCGAGTCCTTGACTTCTAGGGAAATTTTTGAGGCCCTAAACAACATTTTTATGGCTCACCACAGACAACATGTGTAGTCCTCTGATAGACCTTTCCAACTGGCTATTGTGCACCTAAAACAAAGATTGTATGCAAAAGTTGTGACCCTGGGAAGTTGATGTACTAACTTACCCAAACGGGGCCCACATGAATTTTGGCGCTTCATCTCCTAGGGTTAGGTTTTTGGATGTCTAGGGTTTTTGACATTCATGTTTATTGTAAAAAAGGCCTTGAAAGCCTCATTGTAATCATCTTTTGGTGAATGAGTGTAATCGTTACATCTCTTCTCATGGATAAGTTGCCACCATTCTAGCAAGCTTGTTTTATGTTGCATTTTACAGTTTTAGCTTATTTCCCTATTGAATAGAAACCAGTTTTATTGTATATTTGTTATTCTGTGTTAAGCATATTTTGATAATAATCTGTATTCATTTCATTCTTCTCATAAAATTTGTATCAGTGGTATCAGAGTGGTCTTCTCCTTGTTGCTCTTAATGCATATCCCCAACGAGGTCAGGGTACAAAGAATTGGGTCTCGAGCTTGTTTCTCTTGAGGACAAAAGCTCTCACATTCCCAAGAGACCTCTCATGGTGGGAGAAAAGAAAGAAGAAGGGATAAGCTATCCCTTCAAATTGTTTCTCGAGGAATCCCTCATGAAATAGAGGAATGAGATGATGGATAGTTTTGCGCAAATCCTTCGGCGGCTACCAACAGGTGACGCATCTTCCTCAAACAGAGGTGTCGCCCCCTTCAAGGTACAAATCAACTTCGATATTCCTATATTTGAAGGTTAGATAGATGTAGATGTTGTAGACAAATGGTTGAATCTAGTAGAAGGGTATTTCTTTGTCCATAACTTCTCGAATAGAGAAAAGATTACTTTTGTGCTCCTCAAAGTCGTTCCCCGTGTCAAATATTGGTGGGAAACTTTTTGTGAGCAGAAGGAAACAAAGGAACCCTCATTATTTACAGTCGTGGTCACCTGGGAGTCCTTCATGGTTTCTATTACGGAAAATACTACCATGTTGGAGTTATGATGACTTGTAATCAAAATGGACCACATTGCGGCAAGAAAGAGACTAAGCAGTGCCCGAGTTCATAAATATCTTCCATACCTTGCACACCAAGTTGGGTATCAAATATTTCGAGTGACATCTAGTGCTCAAGTATCGCGGTGGTCTCCATAGACACATCCAGGCCGAAATGGAATTTATGGATATCTCATCCTTGGGTGCGGCCTACCGATATCATCCAAATTTGGGCATGGGAACCCCTCACAGCAAAATCTAGGAAAGGGCAGCCCCAACCTGCAGAACAAAGGACAGAGCAAAGATAGACCACCTCAGGACAACCAATCCAGGTCGTAAGCAAAGGACACTGGAAAGACAAATAAAGATATCGGTAAGTGGTGCAACTTCCATAAGAACCCTTGGCATAACACTATTGATTGTTGCTCAAAGTAGTCGTCAGTGGATGAGGTGAAAGCCTTTGAATCAGATGTGGGTTCCAAATCTGATTCAAAACCAAAAAGGGGTAGACGAATCATTGATGCAGAACCCAGTGCTACCATTGCTACCACCAAGCTCTGGCCCAGTGAACCAGACGAGTCAGAGGAAGGAGAATGCCTTTTTCATTCACAGATGTGGGTGAAGGGTACCCCGTTGCACTTCATCACTGATAGCGGTAGCTAGAGGAACCTCATCATAGCAAAGGTTGTCAAGCGACTCGCCCTGCCGACAATGCCGCACCCACAGCCCTACACCATCGGATGGCTCCACCAAGGAAGTGACATCCGTGTCAGCCAACAATGTTGTATGTCATATGACATCAAGCCCTCCAAAGATGAGGTATTGTGTGATGTTTCCCCTCTTGAAGTTTGTAATGTTCTTTTGGGCCAACCATAGCTATGGAAATGCCATGTTTTATATGAGTCTGGGCCTCACAGTGTTATTATTACTTTGAACAAGAAATTGTACAGTATATCGGGGGCAGTCCCACCTAGTGTTATTTCCTTGATCTCTACCAAGCAATGTAGGAAGGTCATCTCTCAGACGGGGAAGTTTGTCTTCTTGGTGATTCACTTTCAAAATAATCGAAAGATTGTAGCCACATACAGGGTCTTTGCGGCCAACCTCTCCCCACAGCAGAAGTAAGTGGATAAGGTTGTCGAAGCATACTCAGATATATTTTCCTCACCTACCAGGGTACCTCTACACTGTCATGTCAAGCATCCCATTGATCTGACCTCGGCGCACCGCTACCGAAAGGGCCAATCTACCACCTCTCTTTGTTAGAGAATGAGGAGATCAAGCGGCAAATCCAAGAACTGCTCCACAATCAACACATAAGTCCCAGATCATCACCTTGCAGGAGCCAAATCATGATGGTACAGAAGAAATATGGAACCTGGCGACTCTACATTGATTATCGGGCTCTGAATAAAATCACAGTCAAAAAGTCGTACCCGATTCCCCGAATCGACGACCTCCTTGATCAGCTCATGAGGGCCAAATACTTCAGTAAGATTGATCTAAAGTCTGGCTACCACCAAGTCTTGATAGAACAAACAGATGTATGGAATACCGCCTTCAAGTCCATGGAAGGTCTTTTCGAATGGTTGGTCGTGCCTTTTGGCTTGACAAATGCTTCAACCACTTTCATGAGGATGATGGAAAATATCCTACGACCATTCACCAATACTTTTGTAGTGGTGTATATGAATGAAATTCTCATTTACAGCAAGACTTGAGCAGAACACTTGCAGCATATTCAACATGTTTTGCACACCCTGTGACAGCACAAGCTATAAGCCAACTTGGAAAAATGCTCCTTCGACATGGACAGGGTCCATTACCTAGGCTACATCATTGATATGCATGGTGTACATGTGGATCCAGCCAAGATATAAGTCATCTATGACTGGCCATCCCCAGCCACACTCATTGAACTTTAGAGCTTCTTGGGCCTTGCCAATTTCTACCACAAGTTCATGTTGGGATTCTCCCATATTGCATAGGACCTCGGCCAAGTAACCAGGGGTGGTGGTAAGGAAAAATTTGTGTGGGGTCGGTCCCACAACAAGTGTTTAGTGATTTGAAGCAACGCTTTTGATCAACCACATTAATTTCATTGCAGAATCTGTAACAATCCTTTGACATCGAGATAGATGTTGCAGACTATGATGTGGGAGTTGTTCTCACTCAACACGGCGACCCTGAGGCCTATCATAGTGAGACACTATCAGATGTTGTCTGCAAGTACCCTAATTATGACAAAGAAATGTACTCCATTATGCAATCCTGTCGTCAATGGATACATTACATTCTTGGGAAGGAGACAGCCATCCACACTGATCATAAGCCACTGCAGTTCATGCAAACATAAGGAAAATTGCAGAATGACCGCCATCAGAAGTGGTCCACATATTTGCAGCAATTCCACCTCAACATCAAATATAAAAGAGGAAGCACCAACCACGTCATTCATTGCCTCAGCAGACCTCCATTCACAACACTCACCATGGTGCAAGACTCTTGCGGCCATTAGACCTCATTATGGCCCCAACTCTATGAGACAGACTTGGACTTCGCAACCACCTACCAAACGTTGGGTGAAAACGCAGTTGTCGCTAATTTCCATCTTTCGGATGGGATCTTGTGTCGTCTAGACCATATCTTCATTCCATCAAGTGAGAGATCAAAGTTGATCTGGGAATCCCACTATAGTCAGGTGGTAGGACACTTCGGTGTTGAAAATATAGTGGCAATGCTGCAAAATTATTTCTACAGGCCGAAACTTCGAGAGGAGGTTAGCAAATATACCAGGTCATGCACTACCTATGTTATTGCCAAACTGAACACTAATAAATAGGGCTTGTACACCCCTCTGCCTACTCCTAATAGGCCATGGGAATCCATCTCCATGGACTACATGTCGGGGCTCCCGTTCACCAAGCGGGGAAATGACTGTGTTTTGTGGTTGTTGATCGCTTTTCTAAGATGGTGATTCTAGCCACCTGCAAGAAGAGCATCACAACAAAGGCCACTGCCAAGCTCTTCTTTGAACGAGTCAGGGTACATTTTGGAATCCCACAAACTATTATCTTGGATCGGGACAGTCAATTTCTCAGCACATTCTAATCGATCCTCTGGTCACTGTTGCATACCAAGCTCAACAAATCCACAGCCTTCCACCCCTAGATATATGGCCAAACTGAGGTCATAAATCGAATGATTGTGCATATCCTTTGCATGTATAATTCCAAGCAGCCTCACACATGGTATGAGAGTCTTCCTTATGTCTAGCATAGCTAAAATCGAGCAATGCATAGCTCAACTAGCCACATCCCCTTTCAGGTGGGGTTGGGATTCCAACCATTGGGTCCCATAGATGTTGCATTGTCCCTTGCATTCACCTTGCTTGACTCATCTCCTGCTCCAACTGAAGCTAAGAAAGACACCCGATTCATTGATTGGATTAATCACATCCGCCAACAGGTTTAGGATATCCTACAGAAGTCCATTGATAAGTACAAGCAGCGCCATGATCAACACCGGGTGCCACATAAGTTTCAGGTGGGAGAAAAAGTTTGGTTAAATTTGCAGAAAGAAAGCCTTACCATACCCCATCGGAATATTTTCTCACTATGTTATGGGTCATACACCATCACTAAGGTTGTGGGTGGTAATTCTTTTGAGCTCAACATTCCTCATTTCCTTGGCCTGCACCTAGTGTTCAACGTGGATCTCCTTCGGCCTTATTTCCCAATATTATTGGACACCTCAGAGATAGAAGAATAGTTGAGACCAACATAGCTCAACCCCGACTGCATACAACATGCATCAAGTGATCATATTGTGGACAAACAGGTTAAGGGCACTCGCCAGCAAAGGATCCGGCTTTATCGAGTTGTCAAAGCAAGGCAACTCCTACACCAAGGCAAGTGCCTCACCCGGGGCCAAATTCAGCAGAAATTTCCTCATATAATTGGGGCACACAATGCAATGGACAAAATTTCTTCCTAATGTGGTAGGATTGATCCAGATGGATGTCGGTGGCCTCCCACCTGTTCCAACTGGCTCATTTTGGCAGTTTTCCAGTTCGACAGTTTTTTCCTAGTTTTTGGGTCACTTACTTCTGGGGCCTTTTTGAGGCCCTAGACAACATTTTTATGGCTCGCCACAGACACCATGCGTAGTCCTTAGATAGACCTTTCAAAAAATATATTGTACACCTTAAACAGAGGTCATATGCAAAAGTTATGATCCAGGTGGATATCGATGGCCACCCACCTTTTCCGACTGGCTCAAAACAGTTTTCTGGCAATTTTGGCAATTTACTATTTTTAGCAGGTTTTAACTTCCGGGGCCATTTTGAGGGCCTAAATGAAGGTTTTTTGAGATTGAGGTTCTCAATGATAGTTGAAGGAATGATTGAGCCCCCAAAATGAATCTCCTTGATGATACCTTTCCAACGAGCTATCACACGCCTAAAACGGAGGTCGTATGCAAAAGTTACGACCCCGAGAAGTTGATGTACTAACTTACCCAAACGGGGCCCACATGAATTTTGGCGTTTCATCTCCTAGGGTTAGGTTTTTGGATGTCTATGACTTT
>SNQJ01S0100736.1:17243-30822 GCA_010110895.2 Picea sitchensis | reverse complement strand
CTCAGAGATAAGCTACCAGTGCCCTAGCTAGTTTATTTCCATTTTGTCTGTAAGCATATTTCAGTCATTTGTTATTAATGAAATGAAGTCTTATTTCCGCTACATCTCTACGTTTATGTGTATTTTTGTATTTCATTGTGTTCCTACATAAATTCGGATCAAGTTATGACCCCAGGAAGTTGATGTACTAACTTACTCAAACATGGCCCACATGACTTTTGGCGCTTAATCTCCTAGGGTTAGGTTTTTGGATGTCTAGGGTTTTTGACATTATTGTTTATTGTAAAAATACCTTGAGAACCTCATTGTAATCATCTTCTAGTGAATGAGCACAGCCGTCACATCTCTTCTCAGAGCTAAGCCACCAACATTCTAGCAAGCTTATTTTCTGTTGCATTTTACAGTTTCAACTTATTTCCTTGTTGAATAGAAACCAGTTTTACTATATATATGTTATTCTGTGTTAATCATATTTTGATAATAATCTGTATTCATTTCATTCTGCTCATAAAATCTGGATCAATTATGTTTTTCACAGAGGGGCTCATAGAACCCTTGAGAGGATGGGTGAAGCCATACAAACCTCACACCTTGAAATATGCCATCTTACGCACTCGAGATTTGGTAGACTCGACATCGAAGACTAAACCCTTTTCCAAACCCTTCTTATCACAGAGGGATCGAGACAAGAAGCCATTCTAGGGGGAGTGGAAGAGCAAGGAGAAGTTGGATGATGAGACAAGGCAAGAGCTTATGAGGAAGAATCTTTGCTTGACCTGCAAGGACCCTTGGGTCCCCAACCATAGGTGCATGGGCAAGAGGGAGATCCATTATATTAAGGTGGTAGAAGACAATGTCGATAGTGCGGAGGAGGAGCAGGATAGTGGATCCACTAGCTCAGAGGAGGATCCATCACAAGTGGAGGAGAAACCTCCCAGGAGACCACCAACACCGAAAGGACCCAACCACTAGTAGTGCCACAACCTCCTGAGAAATATAACAGATGGAAAAAAGAAAAGGGAGGAGTCATAATGACCCTTTTTGGTGCTGCCAGGTATGACACCCTCCAAATCAGAGGGACTATTCTGGGACAGCAGGCAATCACCCTGATAAATGGTGGGGCCACCCACAACTTCATTAGTGTCGAGTCAGGAAATTCAGATGTGGGATATTGAGGGGTTTGATGTCATAGTAGCAGATGGCCACACAATGGAGTGTATAGACAGAGTTCTGGACTTGGAGATAAATTTTGGTAACTACATTGTGAGAGATACCTTTTATGTATTTGACCTATCTCACATAGATGTGGTTTTGGGATTCCAGTGGTTGATCACCTTTGGCAATATCACTACCAACTACCAAACCTTGGAGATGGGGTTCATAGATTGTGAGGGGAAGAGGATTGTGCTGAGGGGTATTTCGACAGGGGAACCTAGGACAGTTTCAACCAAGAGGATGGAGAGGATATTCAGGCATAGGGAGGTAGTGTATCTTGTAGAGTGCTTGATCAATTCATAGAGGGATTAAGTTGGTCAGTAGCAGTATCCGACAGAGATTAGGACCTTTTTCTGACGACATCAACAGGTTTTTGGGTCAATTCCACTAGGGAGACCACCTGACAGGGGGTTTGAGCACACCAATGAGTTGAAGGAGGGGGGAAAACCCATGATCACAGCACCCTATCATGATCCTCGGAGGTTCAAGGATGAGATAGAGAAATAATTTAAGCAATTGCTAGCGATGGGACACATCAGACCTAGCAGCAGTCCATTCGCTTCTTCAGTTGTCTTAATTCTAAAGAAGGATGGTACCATGAGGATGTACATTGACTACCGGGCCTTGAACAAGAAAACCATCAAGAACCTGTATCATATTCCTTTCATCAAGGAGTTGATGGATGAACTACATGGCGAATTTTTTTTCTCGAAGATTGATCTATGCTCTAGATATCATCAGATCAACATCTGAGAGCAAGACATAGAGAAGACAACATTTTGATGCCACTTTGGTCATTTTGAGTTCCTGGTTATGCCATTTCGGCTAACCAATGCACTGACTACATTTCAGTCTTGCATGAACCACATATTCAAGGATCAGTTGAGGAAATCGGTCTCAGTTTTCTTTGACGACATCTTGGTTTACAACAAGACATGGCAAGAACATATAAGGCACTTGGATGAGGTACTCAGCATCATGGAGGCATATTCACTATACACCAAAGAGTCCAAGTGTGAATTTGGTATGATAGAACTAATTTACTTGGGACACATTATCAGTGCGCAGAGGGTATAGGTGCACCAAGAGAAGATCAGGTTCATTTTGGATTGGCCAATTCCTAGGAATGTGACAGAGTTGAGGTTTTTCTTTGGGCTATGCAGCTATTACAAGCTATTTTTCAAGGGTTTTTCTTAGCTTGAAGCACCATTTACAAATATCACCAGATAGGAGGCCTTCATCTGGACCGATGAGTCGCATAAATCCTTTGATCACATGAAGGAAGTCTTGAGCACATGCCTAGTGTTAGCATTACAAGACTTCATTTTATTGTTTGAATTATATTTTGATGCATGCGGTGAGGGCATCGAGACAGTTTTGATGCAGGGAGGACACCCCATTGTGTTCAAGAGCAGGAAGCTCAGTCAACTCAAGAGGTTGTACTCTATTTATGACAAGGAAATGTTGGCGATCGTACATTCCTTGAGCAAGTTCAAACAATATTTTGTGGGCAATAAGTTCGTAGTCAAAATAGATCATAACAACTTAAAGTATTTCCTTGAGCAGAAGGATCTCAATGAGTGCCAATAGAAATGGGTGACAAAGGTGCAGGCCTTCGATTTAGACATAGAGTATGTCAAGGGAAAGAAGAACATTGTGGTCTATGCACTATTTAGGAGACCTACGACAAGTTCTTTGATGGAGGTTTCAATGGATTGGAAATCCCATTTGTTGGTGGACTATTCCAAGAACAAGATCACTTGTAACATTTTGGATGGGTAGGTTCAGGATGACAGGTACAGGGTCATTGACAATGTCATATTATACAAGGACAGAGTCTACTTATTGCTAGGCTCAGGGCTCAAGAAGAATATCTTAGCAGCATTTCATGATTCACCACTAGCAGGCCAGCAAGGGTTTTTCAAAACCTACAGGCAAATCAGAGAGAGGTTCTCGTGGAAGGGCCTCAAGCAGGATGTTATGAGGTACATCAGTGAGCGTGTGACTTGTAAACAGAACAAGTTAGAGCATACACTTCTAGCAGGACTACTTAATCCACTTCCCATTCCTGAGTAGAAATGGGAGAGCATATCGATGGACTTCATCACAGGCCTACCCAAGGTTCAGGGTAAGGATTGCATCTATGTGGTGGTTGATAGATTGACAAATTTTTCTCACTTCTACACCATAGCAAAAGATTACAGTGTAGTTCAGGTGGTCAATTTATTCTTCGGGGAGGTCTCTAGACCCCATGGGTTGCAGAGGAACATCGTCTGTGACAGGGAGAATTGGTTTATTGGTACATTATGGAGGGAGTTGTTCATATTTGTGGGGACGGAGTTGACACCCAACACCAGCTATCATCCTCAAACAGATGGGCAGACCGATATAGGAAACAAGTGGGTTGAGTGGTATTTGAGAAACTACGTGAGTAGACAACAAAGAACATGGGTTAGGTGGGTACATCTAAGAGACAATTGCTACAACACCACCTACAGTTTGTAGCCCCCAAATCCAAGGAATGGATCACCGAGAGTCAGGAAATTCTCAATTTACTGAAAGAAAACATACAAACAACGCAGAATTAGCAGAAGATGAGTGAGGACAGGCATAGTATAGAGCGCAACTTTGAGTTTGGGGACTTGGTATTCCTGAGACTCTAACCCTACGAACAATCATCTCTGAAGAAGAGTGGGGTTGAGAAGCTCAAACCTATATTCTATTTACCTTACATGACCATATGCAGGGTAGGTGAGGTTGCATATGAGATAGAGCTTCCAGAAGGGAGTCAAATTCATAATATGTTCCACGTTTCTTGCCTCAAGAAGGTCATGGGACAATTCATCAACACATCAGAGTAACTTCCACCATTGGATGAGGAGGGACAGTTGGAGTTGTTTCTGGAGGAGGTACTAGAGTTTCGAGAGTGGAAACTAAGCAGCAAGGTCATCAGAGAATGTCTGATGAGATGGAGAGGGTTTCTAGTAGAGGATGTTACTTGGGAGAGCGAGTAGGTATTACAACACCTAGATTGGTATTGTTTGAGGACAAGCAATATCGAGAAGGGAGGATTGTAATGTCCCTTTCTAAATAGGAGTTCCAGAGAGGAGGCTTGGTAGTCTAAATAGCCCCACTAGACTATAGCCAGGGATGCACAAGAATAAACAGGCTTACTAGAGGTCACTTCAACCGAGGGTGTTATAATTCGAAAGTGGCATTGAGCTAAAAGTGACTAAAAGCACTTTTAAGCAAAAGTGAGCTAAAAATAGGTCAACAGTGAATTATGGTTTCAAGAAACTATAAGAAAAGGTAAAGTGACCTAATTCATGATTATGAATAATTTGACTTGGCAATTGAGGAGAGAGGTGCATCTCATGAGAGAGCTTTGTGGATTCCAAGAGGAAGACACCCAAAGGATGATTTTGATGTTGAGAGACACACCCTAGTCACCGGGAAGATCATTCAGATCTTCCATCATACTTCAGCAATAGTTACCAATTTCCAGAAATGAGGGCGCACTTGTTTAGGTAGAGGGTGCACAATCCGATCATATTTAAGGTGTGTAGCCACCAGGACGCACAATCCAGTTCTGCAGCAGTTTTCGGAGCGCACATTAGATTATCTAGCTCACATCTTATCCAAAAACAGTCTTCTATCATTCGGTTATCATCTTTCTAGTTTACTTCTTTATTGTATTCCAGCAAAGATCCACTTAGATCTAATCTATCCGAGTGATCCTCTATTTTCAGCCACATATGGCATTGTAACCTGCAAGGACCCTTGGGTCCCAAGCCATAGGTGCATGGCCAAGAGGGAGATCCATTATATTGAGGTGGCAACAGACAGTGTGGATATTTAGGATGAGGAGCAGGATAGTGGATCCACTAGCTCAGAGGAGGAGCCATCACATGCAGAGGAGTAGCCTCTCGGGAGACCATCGACACTGGTAGGGACCCAACCACTAGTAGTGCCACAGCCTTCTAAGAAGGATAACAGATAGAAACCAACAAAGGGAGGAGTCATAGCGACCCTTTCTAGTGTTTATAGGTATTACACCCTCTGTATCGAAGGCACTATTCATGGATAGTGGGAAATCACCTTCATAGATTGTAGGGCCACCCACAACTTCATTGATGCTTTATTGGTCTCGAGACAGGCACCTCAGACAGAGTAATTTGAGGGGCTTGATGTCGTAGTAGCAGATGGCCACACAGTGGAGTTTCTAGACAGAGTTCCAGACTTGGAGATAAAGTTAGGTAACTACACCGTGAGAGACACATTTTATGTAGTTGACCTATCTGACATAGATGTGGTGTTGGGAGTCTAGTGGTTGATCACCTTGGGCAAGATCACCACCAAATACCAAACCTTGGAGATGGGGTTCAGAGATAGTGAGGGAAAGAGGATTGTGACAAGGGGCACGCCAACAGGGGCACTCGGGACAGTTTTGGCCAAGAGCATGGAGAGGATCTTCAATCATGGGAAGGTAGTGTATGTTGTAAAGTACTTGATCACTACATAGATGGATTCAAATGGTCAGCAACAGTATCATATAGAGATCAGGACCTTGTTGGGAAGATATCAACAAGTTTTGGGTCGATTCCACCAAGGAGGCCACCTAACAGGGGGTTTGATCACACCATTGAGTTGGAGGAGGGGGAGAAACCCATGATCACAACACTCTATCATCATCCTCGGAGGTTCAAGGATGAGATAGAGAAATCAATTGAGTAATTGCTAGCGATGGGACACATCAGACCTAGCAGCAGTCCATTCAATTCTTCAAATATCTTACTTCTGAAGAAGGATGGTACCATGAGGATGTACATTGACTACCGGGCCTTGAACAATAAAACCATCAAGAAACAATATCCTATCCCTCACATCGATGAGTTAATGGATGAACTTCATGGGGCAGTTTTCTTCTCGAAGATTGATTTACGCTTTGGATATCATCAGATCAACATCTGAGAGAAATACATAGAGAAGACAACATTTCGATGCCACTTCGGTCATTTTGAGTTCTTGGTTATGCCATTTTGGCTAACCAATGCATCGACTACATTTCAGTCTTGCATGAACCACATATTGAGGGATCAGTTGAGGAAATCAGTCTTGGTATTCTTCGACGACACCTTGGTTTACAACAAGATGTGGCAGGAACATCTAGGGCACTTGGATGAGGTGCAGTCGTTATCGTGTGAGTTGTCGTACCGCACATCAGATCATCCATATCACATCTTATCCAACATCATTCGAGTATCATTCGAGTATCATCTTTCTAGTTTACTTATTTATTGTATTCTGGATAATATCCACTTAGATCTTATCTAGCTGAGTGATTCTCTATTTTCAATCGCATATGACATTGTAACCAGCAGAAATTCATAATATATGATTTACAGTCTTTTGCGTCATTCTTTATTTGTATGCTTATATATATGATGTAAACAACTTATTTATCTACACACACATGCGAAAAACACCAAGCATGTTAAAACCTACATCTTAAACGCATCCAAAAACCCCCAGTGTATCAGATCATACAGTAGACACAATAATTTATCAGCTTTTCCTAGACTAGCCGGATCAGGTATATTACAGTGGTATCGAAGCTTTAGTTCTTCCAGCCTGTAACTAAAGATGATGAGTTCAGCAGGTGAACTAGAGGGTCGTGAGCACATAGGTGATGAGTACATAACTTACAACAGACACAGGGAGAGGAGACCTAGACCAAATTTCCCCCCCTTTCTTCCTAGTTTAGAGGAAGAGGAAGAAGCGCACATGGAAGTAGAGAGAAGGGAATAGCATGAGGCTGAGAGAATTATGGGAGGTGCATATGAGAGGACAGAGGGCAGTGGTGAGGCATCAATGGACCCAGATGCATCTTTCGTGCAGGTTATCAACAATCTAGTGGTCATTCAGTAGGCCATGACTCAGTCCTTGGCGCAAATGGCTGATAAATTAGCTACAGTGAACACATCTGGCACACAAGCCCCACATGTAGCACAGGGGAACTCAGGGGTAGGAAATATACCCCACTCACCTACCCGCACATACACTTCTTCGAGTAGGATTCCCAGGCCATTGTTCCCCAGTTTCCAGAGGGCACCCCTAGCAGCAGCACATTAGCCGATAGCACAGAGGCAGCCCACTTAGGAAGATGAAATTGTAGAGTACAGGAGGGAGTACGCAGCATTGGGTCGTGACTTCCATCAGGACATGACCTTGGTCGATTACTGTGGACTCATACTCGAGAACCGGCCCAAAGAGCCTCAAAGAGGAGGACAGCAACAACAGCAGGGGCATAACATGGATTTCATCCTGAAAGTTGGTAAACTCACCATACCTTCTTTTGACAGATCGTCCAAATGTAGTGTCAGAGCTTGGGTACAAAATCTAGACATGTACTACAATTTCAACCAGATGATCGAGACAGAGGTTATCAATTTCCCTACCCTACACTTGGAGGGTGAGGCACATGAGTGGTGGCATTATGGACTGGTGACGTTGGTTCATAGTACATCACCTCCTACAGGGAATTCATAGAGAGACTCATGGACAAGTTTGACAGGAGGGATCCAGAGATCCATTTCAAAGATCTAGCTCAATTAGGAACTGGCACAACAAAGGCATTCATCACAGAGTTTCAGGGGGTAGTAGTGGTAGTGACAGATATCTCAGAGCCCAAGTTGATTATGTTGTTCACAGAGGGGCTCACGGAACCTTTGAGAGGATGGGTGAAGGCATATAGGCCTCACACATTGCAATATTCCATCTTACACACTCGAGATTCGCCAGACTAAGCACC
The DNA here is from genome assembly GCA_010110895.2 of Picea sitchensis. Lineage (NCBI taxonomy): Eukaryota > Viridiplantae > Streptophyta > Pinopsida > Pinales > Pinaceae > Picea > Picea sitchensis. The sequence goes on along the minus strand of SNQJ01S0100736.1, from coordinate 22,796 downwards.
AAAGACTAAACCCTTTTCCAAACCCTTCATACCACAGAGGGACCGAGACAAGAAGCCATTCCATAGAGAGTGGAAGGGCAAGGAGAAGTTGGATGATGAGACAAGGTGAGAGCTTATGAGGAAGAATCTTTGCTTCACCTGAAAGTACCCTTGGGTCCTAGGCCACAGGTGCATGGGAAAGAGGGAGATCCATTATATTGAGGTGGCAATAGACAATGTGGATAGTGATAAGGAGGATTAGGATAGTAGATCCACTATCTCAGAGGAGGATCCATCAGAGGCGGAGGAGCAACCTCCCAGGAGACCACTGACATCGGTAGGGACCCAACCACCAGTAGTGCCATAGCCTCCTAAGAAGGCTAATAGACAGAAACCAGCAAAGGGAGGAGTCATAGTGACCCTTTCTGGTGTTCCCAGGTATGACACCCTCTAGATCAGAGGGACTATTTAGGGACAGTGGGCAATTGCCCTGATAGATGATAGGGCCACCCACAACTTCATTAATGCTTCATTGGTGTTGAGGCACGCACTTCAGACAAAGGAGTTTGAGGGATTTGATGTCGCAGTAGCATATGGCCACACAGTGGAGTGTCTAGACAGAGTTTTAGACTTGGAGATAAAGCTAGGTAACTACACCGTGAGAGACACATTTTATGTAGTTGACCTATCTGACACAGATGTGGTGTTGGTTGTCCAGTGGTTGATCACCTTTGGCAAGATCACCACCAACTACCAAACCTTAGAGATGGGGTTTAGAGATTGTGAGGGGAAGAGGATTGTGCTGAGGGGCATGTCGATAGGGGAACCCATGACAGTTTCATCCAAGAGGATGGAGAGAATCTTCAAGCATGGGGAGGTAACGTATGTTGCAAAGTGCTTGATCACTACACAGAGGGATTCATATGGTCGGCAACAATATCAGATAGAGATCAGGACCTTGTTGGGACGACATCAATAGGTTTTTGGGTCGATTCCACTAGGGAGACCACCTGACAGGGGGTTTGAGCACAACATTGACTTGGAGGGGGCCAAACCCATGATCACAACACCCAATCATCATCCTTGGAGGTTCAATGATGAGATAGAGAAATCAATTGAGGAATTGCTAGCGATGGAAAACATCAAACCTAACATCAGTCCATTCGCTTCTTCAATTGTATTAGTTCTGAAGAAGGATGGTACCATGAGGATGTACATTGACTATTGGGTCTTGAACAAGAAAACCATCAAGAACAGGTATCCTATCCCTCACATCGATGAGTTGATGGATGAACTGCATGGGGCAGTTTTCTTCTGGAATATTGATCTACGCTCTGGATATCATCAGATCAGCATCCGAGAGCAAGACATAGAGAAGACGACATTATGATCCCACTTCAGTCATTTTGAGTTCCTAGTTATGCCATTTGGGCTAACCAATGCACCGACTACATTTCATTCTTGCATGAACCACATATTCAAGGATCGCTTGAGGAAATAAGTCTGGGTATTCTTCGACGACATCTTGGTTTACATCAAGACATGGCAGGAACATCTGAGGCACTTGGATGAGGTACTCAACATCATGGAGGAACAGACATTGTATGACAAAGAGTCCAAGTGTGAATTTGGTATGACAGAACTACTATAGTTGGGCCACATTATCAGTGCACAGGGGGTACAGGTGCACCAAGAGAAGATCAGGTCCATTATGGATTGGCCAACGGCTAGGAATGTGACAGAGTTGAGGAGCTTCTTTGTGCTATGTTTCTATTACAAGAGGTTTGTCAAGGGTTTTTCTCAGCTTGGAGCACTACTTACAGATCTCACCAGACAGGGGACCTTCATTTGGACCAATGACTCGCAGAAAGACTTTGATCACATGAAGGAATTCATGGGCACGTGCCTAGTGTTAGCATTACCAGACTTCACTTACCATTTGTATTAGAGTGTAATGCATCCGGCGAGGGCATCGGGGCAGTTTTGATGTAGGGAGGACACCCCATTGTCTTCGAGATCAGGAAGCTCAGTCAACCTGAGAGGATTTACTCTATTTATGACAAACAAATGTTGGTGATAATGCATGCCTTGACCAAGTTCAGACAATATTTGGTGGGCAACAAGTTTGTAGTCAAAACATATCATATCATCTTAATGTATTTCCTTGAGTAGGAGGATCTCAGTGAGGGCCAACAGAAATGGGTGATGAAGGTGTAGGCCTTTGGTTTCAACATAGAGTATGTCAAGGGGAAGAAGAAAATTGTGGTCGATACACTGTCTAGGAGACCTGTGATGTGTTCTTTGATGGAGGTTTCAGCGGATTGGAAATCCCATTCGTTGGGGAATATTCCAAGAATAAGTTTGCTTGTGAGGTTTTGGATGGGAAGGTTTAGGATTATAGGTACAGGGTCATTGATGATGTCATATTCTAAAAGGATAGAGTCTAACTAGTGCCGGGCTCAGGGCTCAAGAAGAAGATCTTAGCAGCAGTTCATGATTCGCCATTGGCAAGCCATCGGGGGTTTTTCAAAACCTACAGGCAGATCAAAGAGAGTTTCTCATGGAAGGGACTCATGCAAGATGTTATGAGGTACATCAGTGATTGTATGACTTGTCAACATGACAATTTAGAGAATACACTTCCAACATGACTACTTCAACCACTTCCCATTCCGTAGCAGAAATGGGAGAGCATATCGATGGACTTCATCATAGGCCTACTGAAGGTTCATGGTAAGGAATACATCTATGTGGTGGTCGATAGATTGACAAAGTTTGCTCACTTCTACACTATACCGACAGATTACAACACAGTTCTATTGGCCGAATTATTCTTCAGGGAGGTATTCAAACTCCATGGGTTACCGAGGAACATCGTCAGTGAGAGGAATAGTCAGTTTATCGGTACATTAGGGAGAGAGTTGTTCAGATTAGTGGGGGCATATTTGATACCCAACACCAACTATCACACTCAAATACATGGGCAAACCAAGATAGTCAACAAGTGGGTTGAGGGGTATTTGAGAAACTATGTGAGAGGACAACAGAGAACATGGGTCAGGTGGCTACATCTACAAGAGCATTGCTACAACACCACCTTCCACATGTTCATTGGAATGACACCCTTCCAGGCATTGTACGGTTATGATGCTCCCACTTTGATAGACTTAGTTTTTAGGGAGAAAAGAGCCCATAAATACAAGGATTGGATCACCGATAGTCAAGAGATTCTCAAGTTACTAAAAGAGAACCTACAAACAACGCAGAATCGATAGAAGATGAGTGCAAACAGGCACAGGATATAGCACAGCTTCGAGGTTGGGGACTTGGTATTCCAGAGACTCCAACCCTACAGACAATCATCTCTGAAGAAGAGTGGGGCTGAGAAGCTCAAGCCTAGATTCTATGGACCTTATAGGATCATGCGCATGGTAGGCGAGGTTTCCTATGAGCTAGAGATTCCAGAAGGGAGCCAAATTCATAACGTGTTCCACATTTCTTGCCTCAAGAAGGCCGTGGGACAATTCATCAGCACATCGGAGTAGCTTCCCCGATTGGATGAGGAGGGACAGTTGGAATTGGTTTTGGAGGAGGTACTGGAGTTCCGAGAGCGGAAACTGAGGAGCAAGGTCATCATAGATTCTATAATGAGATGGAGAGGACTTCCAGTAGAGGATGTTACTTGGGAGAGCGAGCAGGTGTTACAACACCCTAGATTAGTATTTCTTGAGGACAAGCAATCTTAGGAAGGGAGGATTGTAATGTCCCTTTCCGAATAGGAGCTCCAGAGAGGAGGTTTAGTATTCTAAACAACCCCGTTAGACTATAGCCAGGGTTGTACAAGGGTAAATAGGGTTACTAGAGGTCACTTCAACCAAGGGTGTTATAATTCGAAAGTGGAATTGAGCTAAAAGTGACTAAAAGCACTTTTAAGCCAAAGTGAGCTAAAAATAGAGCAGGTGAGCTAAAAATAGGTCAATAAAGAATTAAGGTTTCTAGCAGCTATAAGAAATGGTAAAGCGACCTAATTCATGCTTATGAAGAATTTGACTTGACAATTCAGGCGAAAGGTGCATCTCAGGAGAGAGATTTGTGTATTCTAGGAGGAAGACACCCAGAGTTTGATTTCGGTGTTGAGAGACACACCCTAGTCATCGAAAAGATCATCCAGATCTTCCATCGTACTTCAGCAGCAATTATAAAGTTTGCAGCAGTGAGGGCGAACTTGTCCAGATAGAGGGTGCAACTACTGAGCATCAAATTGATTCGACTTGTCCCAGTCAGGGAGAATCCAGTTATTCCCCTCTGACCTATTTTAGAGGAGTGCAGGACGCTTCTATTTCCTGGTTTCTCGTCAGATTCTGACAGAGAAATCATCTTGAGCGCATTTCTCATCCATTGAGGGTGAAACAGTTGGGGAGGACGCATTTGGGATTCCTGAGAGATCATCAGATCATATCCATGGAAATCCTTCCGTCCCATTTCAGAGGATCCTATGGCACTCAGTTTGATACCCTTATCATCCAATTCCGACGGGGGAATCACTAAGGCGCAATTTCCAGCGGCAGTTGGGGCGCATTTCCCTAGGGGGATCCATCTGGGGTCCAGACACATCAACAAAGGGTCGATTGTCAGGCTGTTAGTCACTAGGAATGAGTGAGAGGGCAAGGCGCATTGTTTGGGATGGTTTCCAGTCAAATACGAGGTGTGTAGCCACTAGGGCGCACAAACTAGTTCGCAATAGTTGTCGTGTGAGTTGTCATAGCACACATCAGATGATCCAACTCACATCCTATCCTGCAACAGTCTTCTATCATCCAGGTATCATCTTTCTATTTTACTTCTTTATTGTATTCCAGATAAGATCTACTTATATCTGATCTATCTGAGTGATTCACTATTTCAAGCCGTATACAACATTGTAACCAGTAGAAACTCACAATATATGATTTACAGTCTTTTGTGTTATTCTCTATTTGTATGTGTATTCATATGTTGTAAACAACTTATTTATCTACACACACATGCGAAAAACACCAAGCATGTTAAAACTCGTAGCTTAAACGCATCCAGAAACCCCCACTGTATCAGATCAAATAGTAGACACAACAATTTAGCAGTTTTTCCTAGACTAGCCGGATCAGGGATATTACAGACTTCGCCCAGAAAATCTCAATAAATCTAAATGCTTATCTTATCCAAGCTTTTAGTAGTGACTGTCGAGTCTCAGCCAAAGATATTACACACCAACCGCAAAGGTTGTAGAGGATTGGAACTAGACTTGCAAAGGACCACTTTCTGAAACTTCATTCGTAGAATTTCAAACATAATTCGTCCTTTTGGAATAATAACAACCACACTATGGCCGATGTGTCAGGCATGTAGACATACGTCACCTAAAATTGCAAGCAACAGATAATTTAACGTATTACGGATCAAATTTTCACAATTCAATAATAACCAAAGTGTGTAATTTTCTTCATTCAAAGAGCTAGAGACTCACGGAGATAATGAGCTAAGAGAGCTCAAGATTCTTAATAAAAAAACTTACGTGCAAATTGATAATAGTACAGA
>SNQJ01S0100735.1:33017-48392 GCA_010110895.2 Picea sitchensis | reverse complement strand
CCAATGCTTCACTTGTACACTTGAGTTGTCTCAGCTTAGAAGGAGCTTCCAGCAACATTCACATCATCATTTCATAAACATTATCAAGAACAAAAAACAGAACTAATATCGAGATTGCAAATTCCAAAGTTTCTTCATTCACATCCCAAGGGTGTCATACTAGTTTATGCTTTAGAGTATTTATACAAGAGTTTTGAAACTAATAATGCTAATAAATCTCCTAAAGATCATGATCAGATCCATAATATATGATAGGAAGGTCGAATACCCCCTTCAAATCCATAAAATATGAACAAATCCCAAGAAAATCTAAAACTGTCCATGATTTTAGGCTAAAACAAGCTATTTTCTGCTGAAGTGGCCCTATTTGACCAACGTTGACCAGACACCTGTAAGGCTCAAATATCAAAGTTGATAGCTCATCATCCATCCTTGTACATCAAGGATCATGAAACAAGTCTCATATTTCGCCCAACTATCCTACAATTACACGAACCTAGGAGCAATTACGAGATTTAGTCAAATCTTGTAATTTCTGATAAATTTTCAATTTTAATGCCAAAAATTCGAAAACTCAATTCTTAAGCTAAAGAATGATAAATGTACCTTGCATAAGCTATTTTATGGAAAATATGGAATGAAATGGAGGCAAAATGGATGGTTTTGGAGGAAAAATTATAGTTTATAGAGTGAAAAGGAAGCATAAAAATGTACTCAACACCAGGTAAGTGGGTTCTACGAACCTCTCCCCTTCTAATGGATCTAGTGGTTCTATGACCCTATAATCTCTGGATTCAAATGCCATTTTCCTTTTCTTCAAATTAATTATGGTCTGGTTTTCAAACGCCTAGTCCAGACCGAGTAGTGTCGGGTATGGTGTTGTGCCATCTACTATTTCGATGACTTCAAAATATGCTTTAGTGCGCACACCATCAAGATCTACTATTACTCATTTCATTCTCCCTATTGGTAGGACCCGATGTTGGTTTGCTAGTTTTAGTTGGACATTTGAATATCCCAATGTTGGTTCTTCCATGCATTGCCAAGTTTTCTTGGGTAGCACATTCACTTCGGATCCTAGGTCGAGTATGGTATCTCCCATATTGAAATCCCCAATGTTAGCATTCAATCTAAATTCCCTACTTGTTCTTCTTCTTGTGTGTAGATGATTGGCAATTTTTGGTTTTAGCTTTTGTTTTGTCTCATTGCTACATTTCTCTAGGATGATTTGTAATATTTTGACAGATGAAGGATCACTTAACATTTTTATGCATGACTACAAGAAGTCTTTGATAGTACTTACTTGTCCCTCGGGTGGCATTCCTTTGGTATGATACAATGATGGAAGAATTTTGTATTCTAGGGCTTCATTGGTGAGTTGCATAGTGGAAGTCGACATTGTGTCCCTCTTTTGAAATTCTTGTCTAGCTTCCTTAAAAGTCTCCATTTCTTTGGGTGCGTCGAACTTCTTCCTTGGTTCGGTGTTCTTCTTTACCCATTGGTTCTGTGCGGGTTCTTGTCAGACTATGTCGTTTCCTATCTTTTTTCCTCCATCGGTGACTATGTTTATGTTTTGTCCATCCTCCCTTGCTTCGGCTGAAATCCATTGTTGTTTTGGTTCCTTTTTTCCTGGATCTTTACTAATAGTGTCGGGCATTCTTATGTGTTGTGATCCAATGCACAACAATACACACAGGATGTTGGCAGTAGTGAGAATTCCTATACATAATGTCTCGGTTGTTGATAGTTGTGAAATGTGACTAGTCCTCTGCCATGTCCGAAACCTCCTCTGGTTCGTCCTCCTCCTCGATAGCCTACTCAATCCCCTCTTGACCCGTTATATGGTGGTGCCTGATTATACTGTGTGGTATTATACTGGGGTTGCGTCGGGTTGTACTGTGGCTATGTGTTGTTGTATGCTTATTGCGCAGTGTTGTACTGTTGTTGCGTAGTGTTGTATGGAGCTGGGGATTGATTGAACTGTGGCGCTGCTTGCCCAATCATATTTTCAGCCTGTACTTTGTATCCGTCTGATGTTATTTCCCACATCAACTCCATAGTTCTGGAATCTTTGTCGTCATGATCTACTGACTTACAAAAGGTGCAATAAGAATTCTTTGGAACTATCTGGTACTTCTACATCATCATGCAGTGATAAGGGTCGTGACCCGGTTTCTTGCATATTTCGCACCATAATCCTCCCTGTTGTCGCAAGAGTTGGTTCTAGGTTGTAATAGAGCCAAGCCTTAGCACATTTTAAATTAAATAAATTTTGTCACTCAGACTTGACTAGGGTTGCATGCAAGTAAATTTCGAGATAACCTCGAACCACTTTTGATTAGAAACTGCCCCTTCCAACCTAAGATGGATCTCTCAAAAATATTTCACAATAGGATATTCAATAATCTTAATAGTGGGCAGATATGTGGGTAACATAAAGTTTTGGGTTTTTAGTGTTGGTGGGTTGGACCAGGAGGTAGTCCATTGGGAATGGAGTCAAATGATCAAGAAAATAATAAGAGTGTTTCAGCGATGGAAATCCATGGAACAAAGGCGAGGTAGAAGTTGATTACATAGAGAAGGATTTATAAAAGTATGGCAGAATAATAGAGAGAAAGCATATCAAAATGCAAGGAGCATAAATCAATGGAAAGAGATGGTTGGGACAGAGAATCTATCCAAGGATGAATTCTGAACCTTTAGATCTCTACAAGAAACAACCTATAACATGTCCTGCAATAGAGAATCTAACAAATGGATGAATTCCATTACAAACATAGTCACAAATTAGGAAGAAAATGGAAATAAAACCAAGTGAAATGATGCGAGAATGAAGCAATAAGACATTCTCTGCAAAGAAAATCACAAGAATCTTTGTTGTAGATTAAAAATGGCTCTGCACTCTTTTATTTAAAGAAGAAAACAAATGCTACAACCCAGGAGTACTAGTCCTGTGTGTCTTTCCCCCCCCTTCTCTCTTAAATAGATATACAATATATAAGCCTTCAACGTATAATAGATGAGAAATGACCTCAAAACCCATTAATAAATGAACTGGCAGTTATTTAACTGAAATCTGGGCACGTTCCTACATTTTTGGGTCATGTCTACAACTCCATATTGTGGGGTACTTTTTCCTACCTTCCTGAGCTCTAAATTAGGATCTGAAGATACCACTAGAAATCTTAGGATCTGTAGATGTCAATCGACTATTCAAAAGTGTAAAATGACCTCTCCAAGGTTTAGAAAAGTGAGTTTTCCCACAAGTAGTTTTTTTGGAAAAACCTATGATTTTGGTGGCTAACAGGCCGAAAACATGGGTATCTTAGCCACCGAAATTCTTGGCTTTCGGCAGCTAACAGTGCGATTTCAGAGTGTCGTAAGCCACCGAAAGTCTCGAAACCCCATTTTTGGGTTTCGAGGAAATGAACCAATGGTCAAAATCTTTATGTCGGTCAAACCCTCGACTACCAAAAACCCGAAATGGTGACGTGGAACTTATGTAAAACCTTATTATAGAGATTTTATTGTCGTTTATTGATTTCGGCATTTGGGTTTCGGGGAAACAGAACAATGGTCAAAATATTTATGTCGTCCAAACCATCGACTGCCGAAAACCCGAAATGGTGACGTGGCACTTATGTAAAACCTTATTATAGAGATTTTATTGTTGTTTATTGCATTCTTTTAGTACCTCCACATGACTTGATTTCTTGGTAAAAACACATCTACAGTTTCGGAAGCTAAGGGCATATGAAACTTGAGATTTAAGCTACTGAAAGTTTGTACTTTTGGTAGCTAAACACTATAAATTTTTTCCTCCTAAGCTACCGAAAGCCAAAATTTCAATATTTGTTCCAACACTCCCTGTGGTAGCAGGTTTGGCATGCCTGTTGCCATATACTATGTGAATGTTGGAAATTCATTCTTGTGGTGTCCTTCCATCCTACATGTGGTGCACCAAACAGATTGTCGTTTGTCCTTGTTCTTGTTCTGATTCAACTGAAATGTTAGGTTCTTGAAATCCTCTTTCAATTCTTCAATAGTTGGGTCCATCTGCTGGTACTGGTTGTCTTCCAACTGCAAGGCTACCTGTAGATCCTCGGCTTGTGGCTAAAAATTCTACTGTCGTAAGGGATATTTTAGGTGTGGGAGTAGTGAGTTGAAAAACAGTTTACGATGTTGCATCTTGATCATAAGGTATTTTAACTTCCCCTTTAGTCGCTTGAATCTCTGGTCAATCTCCCATATAGACTCTCTTGGTTTATGTCTGATCTCAATAATTTCATTCATGTATTGGTCCTCTAAGCGCAACTTCTAGAAATCATTAATCAATATCTTCTTAATGTCTGCCAATGTCCTCATCGCCCTAGGGGAACTGTTCGTGTCTAGACTCATGTACCAGTCTAGTGCGCGGTCTCTCAGTGTGATCACTAGCTGCGCAAGTTTGGTATCTTCATCAGTGATCTGTTTTGCCTCCTTGATATTTGCACAAATAAACAAATACTTCTTAGGGTATTCTACTACTTCTCCTCAAAATTCTGGTAATCTGATCATGGGGTCATGTCCTGCCATTCTAAATACTAAATTGCTACCTCCGTCGCGCGGTGTAGAGACTTGACTAGTACTGCCTGAACTGGCTCCTCTAGTTGTTTCTCTTGTGGTAGATGTACTTCTTTCTATCGAACTTCCTCCAAACTTTGGTTGTCTAAATGGTGGTGTTCTCTTTGGTGTATTGGTCGCACATGGGTTTATGGGTTCCACACTGACATTAATATGGAAAGGATGGCTATCTTCTCCTCCTGTTCTTGGGCCTCTTGTTTTCCTCTCATAGGTTGCGCGCAAGATTTCCTCAATCTTCTCCATAGCTCGAAGATCCTCTACCTCTTCTTCATCTCTTTCCAATCCCTCCCTCACAGTTACGACTCTTTTCTTGGTATTCACCTTATATTGGTAGGGTACTCTGCTACATGTTGTTACTAGTTACGCCAAGATCCACTTAAGATGGTCGTCATCCATCAAGATTGGGTCTAATAATTCCTCCTCCTTCGTGCCTTTATCCTCACCTTCAGCCATTTATCCTTCCTTTGTCAGTGCTTCCCCCCTTCCCCCATGCACACAGGGAATTCTAGCTATCTTCTTCCATTGTCATTACACCTTTGTTATATAACAGTTTTTAATAGAGGTATACAGTGATCGAATGTACCTTCCACGAGGTCCACATAGAAATTCCTGCTCTGTTGCGTTGTATTAATTCATTGTGTCAACTGCAAACTCTGTGATGAAGCTTGCCACAATACTGTCGAGCCAAAAGTCGACTGTATGGGTGAATTTGTTGTTCCCATGTTGTAACTTCTCAATATGTACTGGGGTCCAATATAGCTGTCGGATTTGGTTCGTCGCGTGGTTATCTGTCAACCTTAGTATCCACTCCTGCAGTAGGTGGGGAAAATCACATAAAAAGACTTCGTGTAAATCTGTAAACATGTATTTATCCATATATTTGCGAGGTGTGAGGCTTAGGGTTTCTATTATCCTTCTGGGAAAACTCTAGTTCTTTAGTTCTCAATCATCCTTCAATTTCTTCTTTCGTGGGGTTCCATGGTCTCAACATTCCCTTCTAGTGGTTGAGCGGTCTTCTGGTTTCACTCATTCTTTTCTCATGTTTTCTATCTCATCTACTCAGTCCTCTCTTGTTCCTCTTACAACGAAAACAAAACCATTTCTTGTTTCTGTTGGACATATTCTCTATCCTACATGCGTCGTAGGCCCGGGTTTCATATCTTTAAGGGTACCAACAAAGCCTAAAACTATCGGCCCTTCTGGTAAGCCATAAGGAAACACAATACATAGAGCATACTATGAAGTCTCACCCAAGATAGATTTAAATGGGTGGTTGTAAGACTCAGGTGTTTATAACCTATGATTGAGCATGAGATAGGGGATCTTCATTCTAGGCTATTAAGTATGATTTATATTACGAACTACTATTATCCTCTTTTATATTTTAACCTCCGCGGTGTCTTTTCACTAGATTCCCACAACAAGTAACCAAGCAATATAATAAATCATTCATTCATTGCATACAAAATTTAACTACTAACATATGAAAAATATATGCATGCATTCATCACATTACACAGGTATTACCTTGGTTCACCCCCTCTTGGGCTACGTCCACAAAGATTTGGCTCTTGGCTCTCTTATTATGGTAGTTCTGCAATTCTCACGTCTCACGCTTACAACTCTCCTTAGATGGGTAAGATATCTGGGAGGCAAACTAGACCTCACCAGGCTCCTTGGCCTACGACCTAATCCTCGAGATCTACATTTTCTCTTCCGCTTAGCTCTCTTGCTTTACGAAAATAATACATCTAATAAAAAACATTACATAGAAACAATATCAACTCTACAACAGTAGTAAAGCTCAACCTTAGCGAATCTCTCTGAAATATTCTATGATACCTTCGTATATTTATTATATCTATCGATATCTTTATCCATTTACAAAAAAATCTTACAAAAGCCCTAAACCTACTGTCGTTAGGTCTTCCTTCTCCACATGCATTCATTTCTTCCTTCCAGCTGTCACCTCCTTCTTGCATGCATGCATGTTGTGCTTCTTGTTAGTTGTCACTTTCCCCCTGCATGCTTCCTTTCCCACAATTTATCTTCCAAATTTCATTCTTATTTATGCACTCTTTATTTCCCACCTTGGCCTATTGTCAACACCACTACTCCTTCAGAAGTAAGAGAACAACGATAGAAATATGCAACATATTTTGCAGAGAATATAGTGCGGGCTATACAAAAGATGATAGAGTTGTTGGAGAAAAGTGGCCAATTGTGGACACAAGTACAAGAAGATGGAAGCTTACAAAAGCTACAAGAAACGGAGGATATGATCCATGTGGCAATGGAAGACTTGAAACAAAGATAGAATACAATGTCACTGCCATAAAATATTAAGAAAACTGCATAAATGAAGAGTCTGCAGTCAGAAGAAAAGGAAGTGTTGGTAGAAAATATTGCAAGGTAGGCTTAGTTGGAGCCTCTGTAGGAAAAATATGAACAAGTGGTCATGGATATCGATGCAAAAACATCAAGGGTGGAGAAGATAGTCTTGGAGGGGGGACAAATATTGAAACCTCCAATCACCATGAAGATGGTATAATATATGGAAGAAAAGAGAAACTAGGTTTAGGAGCAATGCCAACAAGAAACATAAATGTATGAAGCACTGGCATAGGAAGTGAAGGATGCAGGAGTCAGTGAGTGACTCAGGACGAGTCATGATGTTAGTGTTGGGGGCATGTTGGCGCAAACCAATTTTGGGAGAAAATCAAGGAAGTTTTGAAGGAATCAAGGAAGAAATCAGAAAAGATAAGGAAGCATTAGAAAATGGGGAGTGCATCAGAAACAAAGGAAAAGCATCACCAAAAATAGAGGAAAAACAACGTCGAGGAAAAATAGTTACAAAGTGGACAAACTCCTATGGAGCAGTTAAAAAGTGGAAAAACCTAATCTGCTTAGGGTTAGGGTTTTTGGAAGGGCTTTGTCCCATTTTTTTGTATAAGTATAATGTATTAGGACTATGAAAAGGGTTGGTTGGTTAAGTGGTTGGTTGAGATATTGTCTAGAAGTTCTCTGTTTTGTGAGGACTATTGTGATCTGTGGAGATTGATTGTAATAGAGGAAGAAATGTACAGTGTGTGACACTAGATTTTGCATGAATATTAATAAAGATATGAAGCGACTCATCTTTGTAGACATATCCCTAGGAGGGGGTGAACCACGATATATATGGTTTATGTGTGAATATTTGTAGTACTTTTGGTTATATTTCCTTTAATGAGTTTATGTTGAACATGCTAAAATGATAAATGAAATAATATTGTGCACTAGGAATAACTGATGAAATTTGTAGTACAACACTAATGGATGAATGCCATAGTTAGTATTCAGATGTGACTCTTATGTTGCAGTAGATGAATATACATCATTTAGTATATGATTTTATAATGGTTCATGAAGTTCTATTGGAATATTTTAGTCACTAGTTAGAGCTAAGGTCCTGTTAGGGTTAGCATAATAAATGAGGATTTGAGGGATAGTTATTGAGAAGATATAATGTCCCTGAGAGAGAATCACATCCCATCCCATGGTTGTAGACACCTGAGTCTTGTGGAAACCCATTGAATCCATATCGGGTGAGACTGCATAGTGCACTTTGTGCATTGTGTTTCCTTCTGGTATCCATAAGGGACGATGTCCGAAGGGAAGTTTGTAATCCTATAGTTAGAACCTGGGTCAGACCGTAATAGCCAATAGTTATCATCTTGATTCTGCATGCATGATGAAATAGATTGATCAAATGGGAAAAAATATTTAGAATAACAACATCAGGGATCACATTCTCGAATCTATGAAAACGAAGTTGGAAGATCAATCCAAACGAGGTAACTCTCATGCATTGATTTCCATTAACTCTTCTCCTGATGCATGGATCCTATATTGAAGCACATCCCACCATATCGCAGAAACATAGAATGTTTTTTCTTCTATTTATGTATGCATGGGTACTCCCATCCTCATGGGAGATGATACCCCAGTTGAGTTCATTGGCCAAGGGAGAGTAGAACTCCCACATAGAAGTTTTGAGAACATCTTACATGTTCCAAAACACTCCCTAAATCTACTCTACATTTGTCAGATAACACATTATGGTATAGGAAAAAGGGTGGAGTTCACACCTGATTCCATAACCATATATGATATTCATGATAAATCCACGATTGTTGTTGGTGAGGTAAACCACCAATCTCGTTTGTATACTTTTAGTAAATTCATTGCTAAATCTGATTCTTCTTTACTATTGATGCATGTTGATGATACTAGTAGATTATGGGACAAGATATTCAGCCATATCAACTTCTAATACATGAAACAACTATGGAAACATGATATGGTCATCGACTTTCCAAACGTACACTTTTCAAAAGGAGTTTGTCAAGGATGTGTTCTTGGAAAACATCCTCAAGAAAATTTTGAGAAAGGGAAGGCCTAGAGGGCCTCCTCTACTTTGGAGCTCATCCAAAGTGATATGATGGGACCCTTTCCTGATCTATCCATCAAGACAGCAAGGTACATGCTCACATTTACTGATGATTTCTTATGATATACTTGGGTGTATTTTCTCAAGGAAATGTCCGAGGTTTTTGAGCATCTCAAAGGCTTCAAAGAACATGAAGAGACTCATTCTAGAATAAATATAAAAATTATCTAAAAATACAGTGGAGGGGAATATGTGAAGTGAGATGTCCATCATATTTTTTCAGAGGAAAGTATACAACCGCAACACACAGTACCTTACATTTTGCGGCAGAATGGAGTAGCTGAGAGGAAGAACATATCCCTTAAGGAGATGGCCACTTGCATGTTCCATGAAAGATATATACTACCCAAGATTTAGGTCAAGGCACTTAATTGTTCCAACCAAATTCAAAATAGATCTCATATTAAGTCTTGAATTCATCAGGACCGAAACAAAAACCTCATGAGGATATCAATCCTTCTATGTTTTTAAATAGGTGGTACTCCTCTTTGGCTTATGATATTCTTTGTGATTCTGAATTAAGAATAATATACGAACCCAATATAGTATGATATTTAATGCTAAAGAAAAATAAAAATGATGAAAAATAAAGACTATTTTTTAAAAGAAGAATTCTGTAGAAGTGGTCTAGGAATCTCAGACATCACACATTTAAGAAAATAAAAAAAAATTCTTCACAGCCATCATAGTGAAAAATAAATATTTTGATCACATTCAAAATAAAATATGGTCCATTCGTGTAAGAGAAATTTCGTAGAGTACTACTTATATAGCTCAAAAAACAATTATGATAGATCAATTTCAAATACTTTATACTCAAGACTTAGAGTTATAAAATACAGTCAAAATTGATCCCGAATTAGTTCTCTGGGATTTCTTAAATATAATAATGTCTATTACAGTGCATTGAAATTAAAGGCATTCGTCCAAAGGACTGGGATTGGGGTTCTCGCTGACCACAAAGAAAACATATACAAGAAAGTAGGAAATAGAAAGAAGAAAGTGGGTGGGTGTCGAACAACAAGATTATGATGGTATCTCTCACTTCATTTGCTTGTTGTTGTTTCTTTTGCACCCTTTCTTGATGTAGTTTGATTATTGGTCATAACTGCTTCTGCTGTAATTCCAAATATCTTGGTGAGTGAGTTGTTTAACCATTCTTGAATATACTCCCTTAACGGGGAAATGATTACCTCTTGTTTTACTTTAATGTCAAACAACTCTTTTTCAATTTCTATTAAATCAATAAATAAATTTTGTAAAGTATTCTCAATATCCTCATTCTTATTTGTGTACTCAACAAGCCAGATGTCAATATCATCATGTGTAAATTCAATCATAGTATCAAACTTTTCAACTGATTCCTTGTTTAGTTCTTCAACTTGTCCTTTGAAATTTTTTCGAGTCATGAGCATTGAATTTGAGAGATACTTAGGGTCAGAAAAATCAATAGTGGTTCCAACAATATCTAAATCAAAAAAGAAATTACACGCTTTAGTTTTCTTTCTTGACAAATCAGACAATTGAGTTGACAATCCCTTTAATATGTTAATTCTTTCAATCCAACATGATTTTAGTTGTTTGATGTGGCTCAAAGAAGGAATATTTTATTTCTTTCTCAATTTCTTTGTCGTTGTTGTTATAACCCTAACATTCCCTACCTATGAATACATGGCATTTTCCTTTCTACTTGCACAACTTGCTAAATTAATGCTCAGGATCTCTCTTTAAAAAACTATATTTGGATCATGTACGCATCCTATTACACTACTTCCCACGTGTTGGATCATGTTGTCATTGATGTCAAAGGTTTGATGTCAAAGGATTGTTGTGAAAGGAACAATGTCTTGTCATAGTATATTGATGAAGTATGTATTGTCAATGGATTGATCAATGTGTTGCATAGATGAATATGGATCGATGTATTGTCATTGATGGTTTGATCCATTCATGTATTGATCGTTGGATCATGTGATCATGCATAGAATAAATGAAAAAGCGACAATGTCATAGTGATGTATTGTCATGGGCTATTCCAAGTTGGATTGATTTAAATATGGCCCATTATTGTCTTGTCATGGTTGATAGGAAGTACAAATGGATGAATTCCAAAGTGGTCCCCTTATCATGAAATCCCTCAAGGGAATACACTTTGCAGTTGATTTATCCTAGAAGTATGGTTAGAGAACCCATGCTTGATTGTGGAATAATGGGATGAATATCAATGAATTTGTCAGTGAAACTATCCTATATGGATAGTGCTTGTCATTCCATTTCTGGTGGTATGTGGAACATCACATAACTCCTCACGGTTTGAGAGTTATGGCCTTGCGAAGTTGGAGGACCCTCATGTGTTGGCTAGAAGCCCCAAAAGTTGAAGGAAGTCAAAGTGCTTACAAAGAAGAAATTATTTAAATAATAAAGTGAAGTGATAAATTCAAAGAGGATTATTTAAATAATAAAGTAAATAGATAACTTTCTAATTATGGAAAGTAGTTATAAGAGGTTTAACCCTAAAATGAGGAAAGTGGGTTAAGTGGTCAAGTGGATATTGGATATATGGACAAGTGGAAAATTGGACAAAGTTGGACATAAGTGACTATGTGGACAAAGTGGCGAAGAAGATGCTTCTAAGGAAGCTACTTGGAGAGTATAAATAAGAGGCAAGGGACTCTTGTAAAGATATATCTCTTTATAATATATTGAAGATCTATTCTGAGAGAGAGATTGACTGGAGGATCTCATGGATGCATCAAAGTTTTTGTAATTTTGAGATATTGACAACAAAAGTTTTGGAAGTTCAAAAACCCTATATTCTGAAGGAGTACGCGAGAAGCGGTGGTCTAGAGCATGTACATACACGGTCTACAATGAGGTAGGGTGTGTACACACGCACGCTAAAGAAGATCACAATGTGTATAGTTGAAGAAAGTCATAGAGATGTGAGTATGAGATTGTACTAGGTTCTTGAAGGATGAAGAAAGTTTCAGATCTTCATTCTATGGGCTCAAATATGCCATAGAAGTTCTGGTATGGTTACATAGTTGTCTTGATGGATACTCTTGCTTATTGTATGGTAGGGCGTGTACATACATGTGCTGCACTATTGACAGGTCGCGTACCTTTTGACATATTGGTATCTGTTGAGGATTGAATCCTCTTCTTAGTTGGTATTGAGTTGTGTAAGATCAGTATTGCATTATAGAGTTGATTCTCTTGTGGAGTTGTAACTCTATTCAGCTGTTGTTGATAACCCAAGGATTGTAGTCCATAATAAAAAGGAAATTGTACATACATCTTTTGTTCTTTGTGTTCCTTGTGGTAATGACTTATTGATGATATATGTTGTTGTTACATGTTGCTGATATATGTTCACATTTAACTGGTTATAAATGATAGTAATAAGTGATGAGTAAATGGCGATTGCTAACTAAGGCGTTTTGTGAAGGAAAGTTGAAAAATATCCCTACACTGATTCACCCCCCACTCTTAGTGTGGTCGATGTGTCCAACACCGCGTACATGCGCTAGCTGCATACTAGACATCCCACGTACATATGCTAGCTACATACTAAACCGCCTGTGTTTACCTCCAAAAGTTGAAAAAATTAAAAAGTTGCAAGGTATTTGACAGAGTTTATGGGCTATTGAGGGTTTCCCATCCGATTCACCCACTGTATCCCATCCCCAAACTGAATAAATATCATTTTGTCATATAAAAGGAGGTCTTGAGCTCCCATTAAAACATCAAGCATTAGAACATAGAAACTCTGCCAACATCCCTTCCCCCTTTTAGCCCAAGCTTTGTTGCCCTTTCTGAGATTTTGCCTCATCATTCTCCCTTCATCCCTCTCCCTATACAATCCTTTCCCTAATTCTTGAGGATATCAATTGATTGTGAGAGGTATTACAAGAATCATGCACTTGGAGAAGCTATAAGAGGAGCCTAGACCAGGTTCACGGAGCATATTCCAACGAAAAGGTTGTAACTATTTGTAATCTTTACATCTAAATAAAAGAATCTTATTTATGTCCCAAATATATATATTTTCTTCTTATTTGATTAATGCATTCACATTTGTATCTGAACCCTAACCATGATAAGTGGAGATAGAATATATTGTAGCTTTATTGTTTAAATTGTTTGCGGGTCAGATTTGGAAGGAGACTAGTAGTCCAAGAAACTACAAAGTAGAAGGAGGTCTACACCAACTGAAAGGATCTAAGGTACACCCTCTTTTCCTTCTCTTATGTTTTAAGGTCGGGTTGTTTGGGGTAGTTTAGAAATAGGATTGTATTTTAAGGGAGATCAATGCTCTACCTATAATATGACCTAGTATAGTAATAGGGGGATTTTCCCCGCTAGCAGAATTGGCAACTCCACCTAGGAATCTTTGTAGGGTCTTAGATGGAGATATTGGTTATATTTGATTTTCAGTTTATTTATGATTTTTTTGAGTGTTCTAAGTCAAGTTGGGTCTCTAGTCACCTTCAAGGTGCCTACCAGCTTCCCTATAATATCCCAAAGGACGAGCCCTGTTGTAATCATGTTTAGTAAATCATGTTTTGTAGGCTAGTGAGCCGAGTATTGATAAGATGATAGGCTTATGTGTTTATTAGGTCAGAGAGCCTAAGTGTTAAAGGCCAGGAGCCTGATTTTGGACATGTAATTATGCACATTATTAATAAAAGATAAACATCTCTGCGTGTGGACCGACCACGATGAATGAGTGATGGGGGAATAAGCTTCCACAAAGCCTAGGTAAGGGAGAGGGGGATAAAAGGTAAGAAAGAGGGGCTAAGCTTGGGGGCTTAAGCCCTTGGGAATGATAATTTATTATTATTCCAAAGTACCAAATGTATATGTTTTGTCCTAAGTTACTAGAGAGGAACGCATGTTGATGGAGCACATGCAGCTTCATGGGTGACATGTGTCGACCTAGACGCATGTAATTTAACATAGGAAATAAGCCACGTTGGGTGTTCATTTTTCATTGTTGCATCCATCACCTAAGTCTGGGGTTCAACCCTCCATTCTCCATCCTCCATCTAAACTTATGGGTGTCCATGATCGACCTCTATCTAGTGTTTTTTCTCAGATCCCTTACCTGGATAGTTTAAGCCTATGCATGAGATCTCTATGCACCCTTACGCATTCCCGAAACCAGAACCAATAAGCCATCCTGTGTTGCTAGTTGATAAAATTGAAGCGTCCTATAATTGGTGAACCTTGTTATGTTGTAGCATCTGTATGTCACTAGTTTTGGGTGGTCGATGCCTATGGTGGTCACGCAGTGTTGGAGTGTGTGTGTCTTGTTGGTCAATGCACATTCATGCTGAGCCTCATGTTTTTATGGCCTGTGTGTAAACCTCTCTCTCTATGTGAGGGAGGTGGTTGTTGTTGAAGAGGCAAGTTACCAAACCTGCGAGAGACTCTCTCCAGGTGAGAAAGTGCATAGAGGAAGTGAGAATTCTTGGAAGGGGTCCTATAGCTACCACAGAGATCAGAGAATTTCGGTCAAGTCTATTGCTAAATCCCAAGGCAATGGAGGTTTAATAGCCGAAGGACTGTCTTAGTGACAATGAAGGTGTATACTCCTAGGGTGGGACAGGCATGTGGGGAACGAGAGTCTGTGAGCAGTGGGTGTAAGTGACTCCTGGGAGAGAATCCTTCCTCTGTAACTGGATGTATTCCTATTGACCTTGCCTAGCCTAGGACTTCCTTGACCAGTGGAGCTTAGTACCATCTCGGGGGTGACCTACTGTTGAGAGTGATAAGCAGTGTGGTCTTAGGCCTGGAGGTTTGTGGAAGGTCTGCACGCAGTTGGTGGTGTTACCTTCATTTCAAAAGATAAGTACCAATTGTGCTTAATATTATGTTATGCATGTCTGTGATGCTTGTATGATCATCATGTATTCCACCGTAATTATGAATTATTATTAATGCCATGGATTATGTATGCTAGAAGTAATTATGTATTTTCTCTGAGTTGTTTACTTAAATCTGTTAATTAGGTTTAATATGCATGTTTTATATACAAGTATGAGAATGTTCTGCATAGTGGCATTTCCCGACAAGTGGGTTGATGGTTGGGGGTGTTATAGTATGGTATCAGAGCCATAGTTTCGACACTGATCCTGGATGAGCCGGATAAGTGGTCTTTGGACCCCAGGTATCGAGTGAAATTGTGTTTGGAAGAACCAATTTTTGGACCCTAGAATGTTCCTGAGTGGCAAGGATATGCTTGGCTGTGTTACAAA
>SNQJ01S0100735.1:10597-30822 GCA_010110895.2 Picea sitchensis | reverse complement strand
GGTTAAGTAGGCCAAATAAGAAACATGTAAATCCAAAGCATCACAAACCTAATGAAACCAAGTCACATAATCAATCAAAAAATGTCCAATGAGTACAGATCGAAAGATTTGCTAGCTGGGTAATGATAAGTGAAATGTAAGCGTAAAGGGCATATCAATCAGAAGGATGACAATGGTTCAAACAAGGATTCTAATGTGATTTTGAAGGAATAAGTTTTCACGCTTACAGTCGTGAAAACAAAACGAAGATAGGCATGCGAAAAAGCGCAAAGAATAAAAGAGTTGTTCATTTGAAAATTGCGACGAAAAATCAATGTTTGTGAAACATTGGTGTAGGCAGCTTATGAGACAATGAAAAATGTGAATTGGCTGCCAACAAGACCTATGTAGTGTTGGGGTTGTAAAGGAAACCATAGGTACAAATATTGCCCCGAAAAAAATGATAAAGTGAGAGCCGTACACAATGTTCAAAAAGATGAAATGGTGGAGGACATGTGAAGTATAATGCCAAGGATATACGCAGCCCTAGAAAACAAGCAAGCTGAATTTCAATCTCACATGATTGAAGTGGAAGGTATGATCAACAACTAACCACTTACTATTTTAATTGATTCAGGGGCTAGACATATCTATATAGATCCTAGTGTGGTGGAAGGTTTGCATTTATCAAGAAGCAAATAGGAAAAGTCTTAGTTGGTGAAGTTGGCTATAGGAACCAAGAGGAAAGTCACTGAGTTGGTTAAGTCCTGTCCCGTGGACATGAAAGGATTGAGCATGAAGGCTGAATTGAATATTCTGCCTTTAGGCTCTTATGAATGTTTAATTAGGATGGACTGGTTGGAACATCACCATTCCCTCCTAGACTATCGTAACAAGGCATTTACTTGCCTAGATGAGGAGGGGAATCGAAAAACAGTTCAAGGAATTCCTAGAGCTGTAGTTGTCAGAGAAATTTCAACATTACAGCTGAATAAATGCTACAGGAAAGGTTGTCAGTTGTTTGTAGCCCATATGGAGGAAGAATCTAGAGTTGAGGTCTCAAATATTGGATACCATGCGGTAATAACAAATCTTGAATATGTAATCATGAGGTACCCAGACTACCTCCGAAGTGAGATTTCAATTTCTCTGTAAATTTGATGCCTGGAGCAACTACAGTGTCGAAAGATTTTTATAGAATGAGTATACCAGAGCTGAAAGAGTTGCAATTGTAGATTGAAGAGCTTCTAAAGAAGGGATACATTCTCCAAAGTGTGTCACCTTGGGGTGCCCCAGTTATATTCATGAAGAAGAAGGATGAAATGTTGAGGTTGTGTATTGATTTCAGATAGTTAAACAAAGTAACTGTTAAGAACAAATACCCTCTGTTGAAGATTGATGACCTCCTCGATCCATTGAAGGTTGCGAAGGTGTTTTCGAAGATAGATCTCAGATCGAGATATCACCAGGTAAGAATTAAGGATGAATATATTGGCAAGACTGCCTTCAGAACAAGGTAAGACCACTAAGAATTCACAGTGGTGTCGTTTGGACTGCGAACGCACCTACTATTTTTATGTGCTTGATGAATGGTGTATTCAAGGACTATCTAGACAATTTTGTCATAGTCTTCCTAGATGAAATTCTAGTGTATTCAAATTTAGAGGAAGAGCATGAACAACACCTGAGGATGGTGTTTCAAGTGCCGAGAGAGAACCAATTGTATGCGAAGTTGTGAAAATGCTCATTTTATCAGGAGCAGATCCATTACTTGGGGCATATAATTTCAGAAGAAGGGATCACCATGGATATTGAGAAGGTTGAGGCCATAAAAGAATGGTCAGTGCCAAAGAACATGATGGAAGTAAGATCCTTTATGGGTCTAGAGGGTTATTACAGAAGGTTTATCGCAGGGTTCTCAAGGATAGCCTACCCTATCACTTCCTTGTAAAGGAAGGAAAAGAAGTTTCAGTGGACTAAAGAGTGTGAGAAAAGCTTCCAGTGATTGAAGAAACTTTTAGCTAGTGCTCCAATCCTGAGGATTGCAGACCCAAATGTGGATTTTGTGGTGTGCATAGATGCGTGTAAAGAAGGGCTGGGAAGAGTCCTCAACCATAATGGATTTGTAATCTATTATGAGTCTAGAAAGTTGAAAGAGCATGAAAGGAACTACGCAACTCATTATTTCGAGTTAGAAGCCATCATTCATGCTCTAAGGAAATGGATACATTACCTCATGGGGAAGAGATTTGAATTGAGAACAGACCACAATGGTCTGAAATACTTGTTTGACCAGCCCACCCTAAATGCTAGGCAGAGTAGGTGGCTGGAGTTTCTATGTGAATACAAATTTCATATCAAGCATATCAAAGGGAAGGAAAACAAGGTGGTTGATGAACTCAATAGGAAGGTTCACAACTTACATGATACAACCATTAGCATGTACCAAAATGATATAAAGGGAAGAATTTTGGAGGCTACAAATACAGATTTGCAGTATAGGGAGCTGGTAGCAAAGCTACAACAAGGTGAGATTCCATAGAAAGTGGAAAATTATAAATTGGGAACCGATGGAATACTTATGTACAAGAACATAGTTTATGTACCTAATGTCCAAGGTCTAAAACTTGCGATTTTGAGAGAAATGCATAATGTGCCTTATGATGGGCACCTTGGATATCAAAAGACTGTGCCAGCAGTCAAGAGCCATTACTTTTGGCTAGGTATGAAGAAAGAGATTGCATAATACATTACCATATGTATGGAGTGATAGAAGGTTAAAGATGAGCACATGCACCGAATAAGGTTGTTGCAGCCTTTACCCATTCCTGAGTGGAAGTGGGAAGTGGTGACAATGGATTTCATCATGGGATTTCCCAAAACAGGCAAGTAGCATGATTCCATTATGGGCGTGGTGGACAAGCTTACAAAATATTCCCATTTCATTTCGTTAAAGACCACTCATAAGGAAGAAGATGTTGTTGATATTTTTATGAAGAAAGTGGCACAATTGCACGGAATTCCTAAGACAATTGTGTACAGAGACCCAAAATTTACCTCAAATTTCTGGAAGGGGTTGTTCAAGGGATTCAGAATAAATCTAAATTTTAGTACAACCTACCATCCTGAGTCATATGGGCAAACAGAGCAGGTGAATCAAGTGATAGAAGACATACTGAGAGTGTATGTGATGGAAAAACCATCGAAATGGAAAGACTACCTACACTTGGTAGAATTCACCTACAAAAATGGGTATCAAGCATCGTTGAAGATAAGCCCATTTGAAGCGCTTTATGGTAGAAATTGCAATACTACTGTAAGATGGGATAATTTAGATGACGGAGCAGTAGTTGGGCCAGAGTTGCTCAAGGAAATGGAAGAGAAAATGCTAAAAATTAAGAAGAATTTGAAAGCTGACCAAGACAGGCAAAAAATTTATGCTGATAAAAATAGAACCCACAGGGAGTTTAAAGTGGGTGACCATGTTTCTTGAAAGTGAAAGCTAACAGAAGTTCCCTATGGCTAGGAAACTGTGCCAAGTTGGCAGCCAAATTTTGTGGGCCATTTGAAATCCTAGGAAGGATTGGGCTAGTTGCATATATGCTTGCATTACCTGCATCCATGACTGTACATAATGTGTTTAATGTTTCATTGCTTAATAAATATATACCTGATGCTAATCATGTTATTGATTGGAATGTGATTCAGGTGGAGCAATAAGGTGTCCTGCAAGTGCATCTTGTGCGTATATTGGATTGGAAAAGAAACCAACTCCGGAATTGTGCTATAGGGATTGTTAAGGTCCAGTGGACCTGGTACAGTCCTGAGGACACGACATGGGAGCATGAGGATGCTATGCGGGCAAAATACCCGCATATTTTTGAATATTTTGAAAATCCTGGGAATGTTGTGTAAAAGTTGCACTGAGGACAGTGCAAAAATAAGGGGAGGGGATTGTAATATCCCAAAGGATGAGCCCTGTTGTAATCATGTTTAGCAAATCTTGTTTTGTAGGTTGGTGAACTGAGTATTGATAACCTGATAGGCTTATGTGTTTATTATGCCGAAGAGCCTAAGTGTTAAAGGCGAGGAGCTTGATTTTGTACATGTAATTATGCACATTATGAATAAAAGATAAACATTTGTGTGTGTGGGCTGACCACGATGAATGAGGGATGGGGGACTAATCTTCCACAAAGCATGGGTAAGGGAGAGGGGGATGAAATCTAAGAAAGAGGGGATAATCTTGGGGGCTTAAGCCATTGGGAATAATAATTTATTATTATTCCAAAGTACTGTGTAAATGTATATGTTTTGTCCTAAGTTCCTGGAGAGGAACGCATGTTGATGGAGCGTATGCAACTTCATGGGTGACATGTGTCAACCCAGGCACATGCAATTTAACCCAAGAAATAAGACGCATTGGGTGTTCATTATGCATTTCTGCATCCATCACCTAAGTCCAGGGTTCAAACCTCCATTCGCCATCCTCCATCTAAACGCGTGGGTGTCCATGATCGACCTTTGTCTGGTGTTTGTTCTCAAATCCCTTAACTAGATAGTTTAAGCCTATGCGTGAGATCTCTGTGCACCGTTACACAGTCCAGAAACTAGAACCAAGAAGCCATCCTGTTTTGCTGGTTGAGAAAATCGAAGCATCCCGTAATTACCGAACCTTGTTATGTTGTAGCATCTGTCTGTCACTAGTTTTGGGTGGTCGATGAATATGGTGGTTGTGGAGTGTTGGATTGCATGTGGCTTGTTGGTCAATGCACATTTTTTCTGAGCCTCATGGTTTTATGGCCTTTGTGTAAACCTCTCTCTCTCTAGGTGAGGGAGGTGTTTGTTGTTGAAGAGGCAGGTTACCAGGCCTCTGAGCGACTCTCTCTAGGTGAGAAAGTGCGCAGAGAAAGTGAAAATTCCTAGAAGGGGTCCCGTATCTTCAACAGAGCTCGGAGACTTCCAGTCTGGTCTATTTCTAAAACCCAAGGAAAGGGAGGCTTAGCAACCGAAGGACTGTCTTGGTGACAGTGAAGGTGTATACTCCTAGGGTGGGGCAAGCATGTGGGGAGCAAGAGTCTGTGAGCAGTGGGCGTAAATGATTCCTGGGAGAGAATCCTTCCTTTGTAACTGTGTGTATTCCTGTTGACCTTTCCTAGCCAAGGACTTCTATTACACATTTTTTTGGTCACTCTGGTGATGTATTCAGACTCCCACAAGGACTTTTTGCCTGAGAAAAGTGATTGTTGTCGTCTTCCAAAAAACACATTTTTAAGATGAGGTCGCATGCTACCTATGTTACAGGGTGTGAAAATCCTTCATTCTTGTAGGCCACCCACACTTAGGGTGTGAACTATTTGCAGTCTTCTCCATAGATAGGGTGTGAACTTGTTTTTAAGCTTGGAAAGGAGAAGAGGTCACGAAGGTTCTATAAGAGGATCTTCTAGAAAATGAGTTGGCATTCGTATGGTTGGCATCCTACTGACTTCTCAAATTTGGTGGGATCATCCTCATCCATGTAACCATCCCTCCTTCTCCTATATATTGATAGGTTTCTCATGGAAAAGGATAAGCAAGATTGAATGGAGAATTGGTGAAAGAATTGTGTGAAGAACCCTACTTGGACAGAAGCTTGAAGACTCTATTTGGTCTATCAAGAGGTATTGGATCTTCTTCATGCAAGTGCAGAGAAAGTGTGTGTGTTGGAACCAAGGGTCACTGAAAGGAAGCTTACGACATCAAGGTGATCCATTTGTATCTTCTACTTTCATTTAATATAATACAGCGGCATGTCCCTTTCCCATAAAATCATTCTTATTTTATTGCGTAACTCCTTGATCATATGCATAGGTTGACATTGAATATACTTTGTTATCTTCACTTTGGTTGGTTTGTGTTGTATTGGACTTGATGTCACAATAGCACTGGAGTGAAGCAAGAACAACAGATACCTAAGGAAGTGATATAAAGGTATGTTACTCATTCCTTCTTATTGCTAGATTCAATGACTGCAACTTAGGGAAATAGTTGTGTCCTGTCCTGTTTTGTTCTAGATCCAGGTGGATCTAGGGAGATCTGTTAGTGTCCACACCTACCAATTTATCCGATAAAAAAATTAATGACTCCACTGGGGATACAACCCATTTTTTGTGGTTTTTTCTTGTCCATTTTCTCTTAACCTACTATTTTTCATTCCCATCAATCTCTGAGTCTTGAGGATACCCTTATAGACTCCATGGTTCCAGAAATTCCCTCAAACGTTTTGTATTTTTTCCAAAATTTGCTTGATTATAGACCTTATCACACTGCACCCTTATGTAGCCTGCAAGAACCACTAAAGTTCGCACCCTGTTGTTCAGTTCAGTGTGAACTTCTCGCATTCTGCCTGTGTCTAGCCTGTGAGAATCCTTGATTCTCGCACTGTACCACTTTCCCAGCCTGCGAACCCACTTGCAAAAATTTTGGATTAAGTCCTTTGTGTCCTCAGATGCCTAGATTTTTTTGTGTGTCTAGGAAGAATGTCTTTGGCCAGTGATTGAATGTTTCTTGACTTCAAATCTCGTGAATGATTAATGTCTTCTTGATCATGTTTTCTCAATTTTTACCTCTTGACCTTTTCACAACAAGGGGATAATCTCCGGTTTTGAAATCCGAGTGCTTTTTTGGTTGGGAGCCTTTGATTGGTTTAAAAGTTGAGATCAATTGTTCTTTTCAATTGCTTGTTACTTGGAAAATTGTTACCCATGTGTAGTTGAAGAGACTGGTCTTGTCAGTTTGTTATTTTTGTCTTCATTGAAAGATTGGTTTGGGTGTTTGTTGTGTATTTCTTTTTCGTTGGCTGCTTGTTTTTTCTTAGTTCCATCCCTATTGTTTGGTTTCCAATAAAAATTAAAGGCATTTTCTTTTTAAGCAACTTTTTATTCGAAAATATTGGCATTCAAGTACTGAGAAAGAACGAATAGGGAATTTGCATTGTTCATGGTTGTTTGATATTACATTTCAGAGAAGATCATACAGTGTAGTTCACATTGTTCCAGAAAAATCCTCTCTCCCTCATGTATATAGGATTCATCGAACAAGAATTTGTCTCATTCATTCCTATTTATGCATTGTTGGGTCAAAGTCTCACACAACATCGATTTCATTTCTGTCTCCTTTTTTGTAACAACAACCTTTAATAATATTGCACAATTTTAAAATTCAACTGGTAACTTTTTCTAGGACTCTTTTACACCAACATTAGCTAGGCTAGAGGTTTGGAATATGCAGTGAGACACACTCTCCAAAGAAAAAAACACACAATAGTATCTTGTGATAAGGAGTGTCAAATTCCATTTGCATCATTTTGTCTTGGGAAGCCCTTCTCACACAAGGGTCAAACCCAAGGTCGCATTGAGATCGACAGAGTTACTCACTCTAATTTGTTGATATCGGTGTAGAGATTGCACGTATTACAGGGGTCACTTGAAGGTATACCCACAATGATGAGTGGAAGCCTCTCAAGCTGATTTCAGGCTAGATACCCTGCCCTTGTGTGTGTATCAGACTGTCGATTGTTCCCCCAGGCATTATTGTTGTTGGTGGTAACCTTAGTAGTCTATCTTCTTAGGGTCTTACACAAGGTGACTGTGAAGGGGTAAGTCTTCACGGTACCTGGAATCAACATTGGCCAGAATCACTCAGGCTCCTTGGAGGATATACCCACGATTGTGTGTGGGAGCCTGCACTAGGGTGTAAGTTCGTTAAGCAGGTCATCAATGTAACTTTTCCACCCTAGCCCAGCCCCTTCTTGTCTCGTCATCACGACGTTGGATTTCATCACCAACTAGTGACTTCGGAATTGGAAGGTCTTGTTTGCTTGGTTTTGCTTCCTAGATTTTACTAGCGTATGTTGTTTTTTTTACCCAAGTTGGCCATAGAATTTATTTCATAAGATTCTAACTCGATCACAATTGACCCTCCATGTCATTCATGTAGAATGCAAGGCCTACCCCCAGAATATCTATTTCTCAACCCTTGCCTAACAACTCACTGGAGGGCTCTCCTCAATAGAGTGAAGTCCAAGACATCACCACTCCACAAGTGGAAAAAACTAAGTCTTTAGAATGGTTCCAAATTACCAATTCTCGAGAGAACTTTCGACATCCTACCAACTTTGAGAGATGTATTGTTCGAGTGAATTCTTTTGGAGATCTAGTTGTTTAGTCTTCTAGATCACCAACTAGACCTTTCATAGGACCTATGGGTCAAGATCCTTTTTGGACTACTGGAATTTTTAGACGGTATCTCTTTGGCTCAGGAGCAGGTGTTGATATCACTGTCACACCCGATCTACCTGAAACATCTGATCCAGATGCAGTACCTTTTACTACTGCATATTATTTTCCTGGTATAGACACTCCACTAGCTGACCACATCTTGACTATCCCTCTATAAACGGTCCATTACACAATGGTCCCAGATACTACGAATCCTCACACCGGGATTACAGTGGCTAGCCAAGCCCCCATTGGCACACCAATTTCTCCTAGATTCACCCCAACCCTTCCACCCAGATATCATGCATTGAATGCTTCTATTCCCACTCCTACACAAATCTCATCCAAGACTCCTATCATTTCCACTTCTTCTAGGCACCATCTCGTTCTCATTTTTATTGTGACACTTCCTCGACCCCCTTCCATAGGACCTCCTCCATCCTCTATCGAAGGCACTGATCCTAGTGGAACCATCCTGTCTTTCACACCTAATTACCAGATTCCTGTTGGTGGAAAATTTCACCAAGGAGGCCAAACCCAACCCCCTTTTGCAAGACTAATCCCAATTGGGAGGTAACCCCTGATTGGAGGGAAACCCCCACTGACCCCACCTTATGGAAAAAATATACCTCCATCCTTGGCCCAGTATTGGAATCATCTTATACAACATAATTCTCACTCGACTAGGGGGTAACAGCCTCAAGCTAGCTCCGTCATACCCCCTAGTATAGGCCAACCATATCCAGGCACGTCTAATCCTATTTGGGGTTCGAACGCTCAACCCCACACCCCTGTTCCATGGTAAAACCCTATGAATTACTTGCCTCCACACCAACCACCGAATCTGCCCGGATCTTCACATTATATGCAAACTGCTTATGGTCCCACTGGTTTATCGACAAGACTCCCTCCCCAAAGTCACTAGTACCTGCATGTGAATAGATAGTTACCTTTATTATCCACCCTGGACCTCCCGGATCTGTCAATGATTTTAAATGATCTGATTCATCACTCTCCTCAATGGCCCACCATACCGGCCAAATTACCATCCAACATCCCTAAATTTGATGGTAAACTGAGAGAGGACCTGAACAATCATGTAATGAATTTTCACCTTTGGTGCTCATCCAACTCCTTGATGGATGACTCTATTCGTTTACACCTTTTTCAACGAACCCTCACAGGTCCCGTCGCGAAGTGGTATATAGAATTACCACGAGGCTTCTTCACAGACTTCAACACCCTCACTATGGATTTCCTCACTCACTACCAGTTACCGATTCGCTACAAAATGGGAACCAAGATTTTGAGTTCTTTCAAACAAACCAAAGCCACTCATATCTCTAATCACATTCATGAGTGGCAATGGAGATGACGTCTCAACAAAATCAAACTTCCCGATCAGTTGATGGCAGAATGGTTCACGAAATCATTCGTGAACGACATCGCTCATGACATCACCATGGGTGGAGTTGTCACAGAAGAACAGGCAATCAGTCATGCCCAATATCTAGACCTCGTTTACTCACAAATAGGTACTCTTTACGACTTACTCCCTGACACACCTCGTCCTTCTACTTCTACTACTTCAACTACTCCTATTGCTTCTCATGCAGCTGACGGTGTGATTGGCACTTTCCATGCCCAACCTCATTCCGTCCAAACCTCTAGCAACAACCCCAAATCCATTTCTTCTAAGGTTCAAAATGCTCCATCTCCTACCCCTCCCACCGACATGACTTCTGAGGAAAACTCTGTCCAATCAACCCCCGCTGACAAAAATAAATCGAAAAAAGGAAAGGGTAAGAACAAGGAGGATAAAATTAATTCACAAACTGAGAAAACCAAAACCCCACCTGTTGATGATAGGGATAAGTGAAAACCCCGATACCCTTTTCTTATCTATGGTGATGATCACTACACTAAGGATTGTCCACGATGAGTCAAGGTTACCAAGTTCCTTCAAGGGACCATGAAACCACCCACTCCGACCATATTGTCACAACCCTTCCCTTCTCAACAACATGCCCAATTGGTCATTCATGACCAACCTTCCCCCTCCAATACATCCTATGTCTTAATGTGTACAAGTGATTCAAAGAAGAATGACATTACACTTACCACTCGAGCCAAAGATTATCCTTCCTCCAAATAGAAGGTTGATGCAATACCTCCTTCGTTGGTCGAACCATCTCCCGTGACTCCACCTACCAACGGTCCTCTTCATCTCGAACGACCGATCCAAGATACAGTTCTTCGCCCTCCTCCAAAGGGTGTTTCTCGACAATCGTCTTTCAATCCCCATGCATGTGTTGCCCAAAACTACAATATTGTCGAAGATATTTCCCAAGCACCATCCACAATGTCATCCATCGAAGTCCTTCAAAGTTGTCCTATACAACGAAAGGCATTGTTGAATTCTATTGGTGGAATTTACCCCATGGATACGAATTTAATAATTTTTGACTTGGAAGATCACATTCCCAGGTTACCCCCTCAACTCGCATTCCAAATACAAGTTATTGTCTTCTAAAAAACATTTGTAGAACGGTTATTGATGAGGGTGCCTCGACTTGTGTCATGTCTATTACCTGTTGGAAAGACATCGACTCTCCTCCTTTGACTGAATCCCACAACACACTCAAAGCCTTCAATGGATTTGGTTTTAAGACTTACGGTGTCCTTCCTTCATTTCCTATTACGTTAGAAGGCAAAATGGTCCAAGTTGAAGTGGAGGTCTTTGACGCTCCTCTCGATTACAACCTTTTACTTGGACGTAGCTGGATTGATTCCGTGCGTGCAGTTGTGTCGACTCTTTTTCATGTCATGCATTTCCCACATAAAGAAAAATTCATTACCATAGACCAATTAGCCTTCTTTCACTCTGATGCATGTACCGACAATGTACCTTTCATTGCAANCGGTGTGGGTGTTCTTAAAGATTCCTCATTGATGGGTACTTTCCCCATCCCACCACTCGATGTTCCACATCCATTTGTCACCTCGATCAACATGATATCCACCTCTGTTCAAAGAACCCCTGCATCTTACGACCCATGGATGGTACCCAACCTAGGTGATCATCTTCGTTATGGAAACGAAATGCCTTTGAGTCTGGTTGAATCCAGTTATCAAGCCATTCAATCGATAACCCTTTATACCCCCTCTCTTGGTGATTTATATCTAGATCCATTCTACGTCATTTTTCCCATGGACAAGATGATTATATCTGTTATGTCCATGGAAGACACCCCTTGGGACGATGGACATCATCGTTCCATCCTCTTCCTGGAACAACACACCATCGAGGGTTACCAGCGGATATCAACCCCGTAAACCATTGTCGTCATTTCTATCGTTCCCGAGTCTACATAGGATCTGTTCTATGAAGGGAACTTAAGTAATATCTCACCCACCATCCCCCTTGAAATATCCATAAAACTTGGAATTGTCGAAAATGTGCATATCGGAGCTTCGTGTTCCCATGACAAAGTTGTCACCTACAAGTCTCTTTTCAAATAATTTTGTGACGTCTTCACATGGAGCTATGAATAAATGTTGGGGATTGACCCCAACATTGTGGCACATGATATTAAGACATACTCGGGCGCTAAACCCATCCGTCAATGACTTCGCCCGGTCCACCCACATAAAGCGGCCACTATCAAGCTTGAAGTTGAGAAACTTCTCAAAGATGGCTTTATTTACCCTATGGCTCTAACTGAATGGGTTTCCAATCTTGTCTCGATCGACAAGAAACAAGGAACAATCCGTGTGTGTGTTAATTATAGGCACATCAACAAAGATTGTCCTAAAGACAACTTTCCTACCCCCTTCGTTGACTAGATTGTCGACGATTGTGCTAGAAGTGAAATATTCTCTCTGATGGATGGTTTCTCTGGATATAATCAAATCAATATCGTTCCCACGAACCAACACAAGACTGCTTTTATTTGTCCTTGGGGCAATTTCACCTATCAGAAACTTCCATTCAGTTTAAAGAATGTCGATGCAACTTTTCAGCGTGCTATGTCTTATGCCTTCCACGAAATAAAACACATTGTGAAACGATATCTCGATGACTTACCCGCTCATTCCATGCACCATGTAGATAATCCAATACACCATCGTGCCATTTTTCTTCGATGTTGGTTTTACCATATATGCTTGAATCCCCACAAATGCATTTTTTGCATCAAATCCGACCAACTTCTAGGCTTTATTGTTTCACATCTAGGGATCAGGGTAGATATTTTAAAGGTCGAGGTGATTCTCAATCTCCCTCCTCCTTCCTCACTTCGCCAGTTACAAATTTTGCAAGGGAAGGCAAACTTTCTTCGTTGTTTCATCCCAAACTACGTTGAGATAACTCTTGGATTTACGCGACTGTTCAAGAAAGGTTCTGAGTTCATATAGGATTATTTTCTTTTCCCTCGCAGCCTTAGACTATACCATCACTATGGTTCTCATCT
Organism: Picea sitchensis; assembly: GCA_010110895.2. NCBI lineage: Eukaryota > Viridiplantae > Streptophyta > Pinopsida > Pinales > Pinaceae > Picea > Picea sitchensis. Next base: position 18,113 of record SNQJ01S0100735.1, on the reverse strand, counting down.
AGGAGGATGATTCTCATGATGAACATGTTATTTATTACTTGAGTCAGAGTCTCACGACTACCGAAACCAAGTATTTACATGTTGAAAAACTAGCCTTGGTAGCCGTCCAAGCTGTTCAACATTTCCAGCACTATATCCTCTCTTGCAAGACTACGGTAATTTCTAACTACAACCCTATGCAACACATTCTTACATGCCAATTTCTAGGGGGAAAATACTCCAAATGGATCATAATACTCTAGGAGTTTGACTTAGAATTTGAACTCGCTAAGTCCAAGAAATCCTTGGTGTTTGCTGAGTTGATATGCGACCTTCCCTGCTCTGAGACGAAAAATGTAGCAGCCGATTCATTACCCGATGAATCCCTTTTCTTGATTAGTTTTGATGACCTTTGGTACGGAGATATCATCATATATCTCCAGACCTAGACTTTCCGACCAGATTTGTCTAGCACTGACCGTCGTTGAATACACTACCAAGCCCGTCAGTATATTATCCTTGGTGATACTCTTTATCATCGTGGGATTGACTCCATTTTTTGAAGCTGCCTCACATTTGAAGAAGCCGATAAAGCCCTCAATGGCTTCCATTATGAAGCCTATGGTGGTCACATGTCTGGGTATGCTACTTCCCATAAGATCTTACGAGCAAGGTATTTTTGGCCTTCTTTATTCAATGATTGTATAATTGCCATCCAAAAATGCCACGCTTGTCAAACCTACACCAATAAAATATGATTACACCTTGCTCCTCTACACCCTGTGGTATCCATTGGTCCTTTTGTGAAATGGGGTATCGATTTCATGACATGTCACCCTCACTTGGCCGAGGGGCATGGATACATTATTGTAGTCGTAGAGTATTTTACGAAATGGGCTGAGACGATGCCAACATTCGACAATACCAGAAGGACTGCAACATTATTCATATTCAATCACATCATTTCTTGTTTTGGTGTTACTCAGGCTATCATTACTGATCACGGTAACCACTTTAGAAAATTCATGATGTCCGAACTCACTGAAAATTTGGGTCTTCGCCATGAAAACTCAACACCCTATTACCCACAAGCCAACAACCAAGTTGAAGCAATAAACAAGGTCCTCATTACCATGCTTCAACGAATGATAGGGATTCACAAAATGAGTTGGCACACGATGTTGTTTTCAACATTGTGGGCTTAGTGGACATCCATTAAGTATGCTACTGGGTTTACACCATTCCAGTTAGTTTATGGTCTAGAAGCCATCTTTTCGATTGAATGTGAGATACCCTCCCTAAAACTAGCCGTCAAACTTCTCCCAAACACTTATGCCAAACAAGAACGTCTGTTGTATCTCATGCAATTAGACGAAACCTATCGTGATTCCACCCTAGTTATAGAATCCCAGAAGAAAGGCGTCAAAGCCCAATACGACATACATGTCAGGCCACACATTTCCTTCGAAGGTGATCTGGTTCTCCTTTACGATCAAGATCGGGATATGCTAGTAGCCAGAAAATTTGAAGCTATGTGGCGAGGTCCTTATATCATCAGACGAGTTTTGGAGAAAGGAGCTTATGAATTGGTGCACTATGACAGTATCCCTTTGAGTGAACCCAAAAATGGGTTGTACTTAAAGAAGTACTATGCCTAAGATCACTTGTGCATGAGTGATTGTATTTTATTGTATCATAATTTTTGTGTGTTACTGTAGTATGCTTTTTCGTTATTTGGTCTCTGCCCTAAACCGCTTATGTTACATTGTGCTTGGTTTCCAGATGTTGGAGTCTTCACTCCCCCACATTGGCTTCGCCGATGGCACTAGCCGTAGTACTCAGAACCTTGCTTCTACTGCATGGGAAATTTACGCACCTACAAACGAACTTATGAATCTGCGAGGTGTGTGCCTTGGTCGTGTGACAAATAATATTGCAGAATATAGCGTCGTCATCAAATTGTTGATTGATGCTATTTCACTTGGTATCTGCCACCTAGTTATATGACTTGATTTGCAGCTAGTAGTACTACAACTAAGTAATGTATATTCTATTCGAAGTCCTACTTTATTATGGGTATATTTACAAATTCGCCTCTTGGAACGTTATTTTGATTATATCGAATATCAACACATTCCTAGATGTCCAAATACATTGACCGATGCATTAGCTAACTATGTGTTAGATAGACATTTGGGACATTTACAAACCAATCACACATCACATGTATAACACAACACAAGATAATTCGGTAGAAGTCGTATATATGTATATAATGATAAAAATGTTTTACAAAAAGTTTTTGTCCAAGGACCAAAATATCAAAATATGAATCCCATAGCTTCTACAAAATAGAGTCACAGATGATGCTCATGATAACACACAAATGCTCAGGCTACCCTACGAAGTAGTCGACTGATAGACTTGGACACGCCCACAGTATGGTGCTGGTAACGTCTAGGGATATCCCCAATAGAAATATCCAAGATGTCCATGATCAACCCCTCCAAGTTCTACTCCATTGCGTCATAGTCTTCGACATCCCATATCGCCACTAAATCCTCCTCTCCTCATCGTTGAATAGGAGACATTCCTAGAGGTCGATATGGCCCCACATCTGTGTCATCAAAAAGAGATTTTTTGATTAGTTCTTGGACAAACATAAAAACGTTTCATATGATAAAACTTGCAAAAACATTTAAAAAGAACAAAATGTGTACTTCTTACCTAAATCACCCCACTGAGCATCCTCAGGCAGGGACAAATCCGGATCCCATCGAAAATCCAAAACAGCATATGCGTAGTCGTCAATCATCAGTATATGGGGCCTTAACCAGTCAAAAAATGAATCATTGTACTTGATTATAGGCCCAGCTATTTGTCGAGCCATGAGGTTGCACCACCTCATCATCCTCAGATCCTGTGGGGCTAGTGAACCCTAATCAACCTATAGTCGCAACAGTGGAACCCCCTCGAGGAAGAATGACACCAAAAGTGATTTGTACCCAAACTTCTTCAAGTTACCCTTTCTGCACTTCGTTAATTGTCTTTTCATACTACGGAGAACTGCACCCGACCAGTTGAAGACCCGAGGCTCTGTAAACTATATGGCATATTGGAAGTAGCTCTGGAGATCCATGTGTGGAGCCACGCTCCCAACCATGCATGTGATAGTGAACAAGATGGTTTCCAGGGTCAAATCCTAGACCCCCCAAATGAAAACCTTACCCTTGCTCCTCTCTGCCTCGAGAACACAATACTGGCAACAATACTCACTCATAGGGAGCCCACCGCCTCTGCCTCTGGTCAAAGTAGCATGGTATCCACGCCATGACAAACCCGTTAGAAAATAGATATCCTTGATATCTAGGGTTAGCATATGGACTCCCATGTGAAATAACTGTTGGTCCACGTCCCACATATGGACTAGGTATTCCAACAACCTGAGTTGGGCTCTCATGCCCGGAATCATGAAGAATTTCAATAGCCCACAGTCCCGGAGGGAAACAACTGTACCCATGTCATTCCCAGCAATAACATCATCCTCCTCATGTTCCCTTTATTTCCACTCTAGCATTGTGATGGTCAAACACCTTCACAAGAGCCATGAGAGAAGCGTCAACAACTTGTTTCAAACTTTTGCATAATTTTTATTGAGTAAACTTTAATTTTAAAATCCATGTCTCAGCCCTCGCAAGTGATCCTGTGGAACAGTGTGAGATTCTCGCAGGTCCCGCAAGGCCCACCTGCGAGAATGCTCGAGTGCCTAGTGTGACCCTAAAATGGACCTAAAACCCTAAAAAATGCCAATAAAAACTAAAAATAAACCATGGAAAAGTTGAAGGATCAAGAGCTTACCTCGTTGGCTGAAACGATTCGCCAAATGATCGCTTGTGCCTCCCACAATCGATCAAAGAAATTTGGGCGAAAATGAGCTATGTTGGGCAAGTTTTTGGCAAAATCACAATGAGAAGGTAAAAAACCCTTTTTACCCATATTTATTCACTTTTTACTATTTTTTATTGATTTTTTTTATTATTATTTGTTTTTCTTATAAAACCTAATGTCCTAATAGCCTTGTGAGTATGGTTTTCCACAGGTACGACAACTTCGAAGTTCGAACGAGGGGATACATGTGTTTTTTCTTTTTGTCTCAAGTACGACTACTGTTTTAGGGTTTTGTAGGCAAAACCTTGAGCTTAGTCTTCGTTCATTCTCGCGCTCGAAAATATATGAGAACGTAACCGAGTATACTTTTTCTTGTTTTTTCATACTCATTATGGTAACATGAAAACGATGAACCTAAGGGAGTATCCTTTAATCTCTTTTCATGCTCCATAAAAATGAAAAGATTGTCGAGCGATCTTGTTCTTTTCACGCTCATTAAAGTGTTTGAAAAAAACGTTCGATGGGCGATAGTTTATCACTTTTTCGGTCTCGTCAAAATCTTTTAGAAAAAAGGAACTCGGAGAGTTCTTTTTAAGTGTTTTTTAGACTCTCAAAACATGAAAAACCCCTCGAGTTTTCTATCCTTGGACTTGTTAAACAAACATCGACAGACCTGTAATGGGACCGAACCACTCCTTCCTAGGGTTCGTTAAGTATACTCTGAGGGACTCATCTGAAGGATGAGCTTACATCAACAAGCATATGTTATCCTTCTCAAGCTTGCGTAAAAATAAAGAGGTACTCACCAGAAATGGTGGGGAAAATTTTGGTAAAGGGATGTATTTTCGTATTCATATTAATGGCAGTAAGCATCGCTCTTGAACATGACACCCCCTATTCATCATTTGAATCCAGGTTGGGAAATCCATTTGTCTCTCATTCGACTTGCTACAAGATCATATATTGGGTCATATTTGAGTCAGTGTTGTCAAGTCCTTGGTCATGTTGTTCATATGTTCAAGAGAAGTTCACACGAGCCCTCTATTGAGTCAGCCATCTGCAGTTGTCCATTCTTACTATGTCGGCCTTCCCTATGTCTGTTTCGACTCATATTCATACTTTGTCTCATCCTAAAAATATGTTACTTATTTCGTGTCATTGATGGGGGATACATCAAGGCCCTCCTGTGATGAGTCTTGTTCCGTCGACTCTAACTCATTATCCAAAAATGAGACATAGAAATCATTTAGTACCTTGGAACCTGCATGCCTTAATGGCAGGTCTCTTCACTTTCGATAGGGGTTTCACATCATTGATCCCTGATCGATAGATTCAACCAAGTGATCGACTTCATCTCATTCATTTGCATTCGTTTGGATTGTACTTCGGTACCTTGGGATTCATTGACATCAATGGTGATTTCCCTCGTGTGTGTTAATGGTTTTCATCAATGACCGGTAATCAAGTGGTTTTTTCCATGTTCGAATTCAACACTTGTAATCGCATGGCAAGATTCATACTTTCAGGTGATGGGATTGAAGACCCTGGGTCTCATATTTTTGATCTAGGCTGCTATGGATAATGTATGATTTGTGTCAGCACATAGATCCACTTTGTATGTCACGTGGCTATGCCGTCTTAATTCAAGTCTTCTTACATAGATCCATAGTGTATTCTTGTTGACTATGTAGCATTTTGACAACATGGACCCACGATGTATGATTGGTGGCCATGAATTACGTTTATGATTCCATTCGTTTGTGATCTGAGCATGGTAATGACTACCTCAGAACTGGTATTATATTCTGCACATGTTTGGTTATTTACAGGTTTTCGATTAGGTGTGCTCCTAGTTTCTAACACACACACACAGTTTACAAAGTATTTTGGCTATCACAAATTCTAGCCTCATAGTTTGGGGGGAATTCTATTACACATGATTTTGGTCACTCTGGTGATGTCTCTACAAGTGATGTATTCAGGCTCCCACAAGAACTTTTTGCCTGAGAAAAGTGATTACTGTCTTCTTCCAAAAAACACATTTTTAAGATGAGTTCGCAGGCTACCTATGTTACGGGGTGTGAAAATCCCTCATTCTCACAGGCCACCCACACTTAGGGTGTGAATTGTTCACATTCTACTCCATATATAGGGTGCAAACCTATTTTTAAGCTTGGAAAGGAGAAGAGGTCATGAAGGTTCTAGAAGGGGATCTTCTAGAAAATGAGTTGGCATTCATATGGTTGGCATCCTACTGACTTCTCAGATTTGGTGGGATCATCCTCATCCATGTAACCATTCCTCCTTCTCCTATATATTGATAGGTTTCTCATGGAAAAGGTTAAGCAAGATTGAATGGAGAATTGGTGAAAGAATTGTGTGAAGAACCCTGCTTGGACAAAAGCTTGAAGACTCTATTTGGTCTATCTAGAGGTATTGGATCTTCTTCATGCAAGTGAAGAGAAAGTGTGTGTGTTGGAACCAAGGTTCACTGAAAGGAATCTTTTGACATCAAGGCAATCCAGTTGTATCTTCTACTTTCATTTAATATAATACAACGACATGTCCCTTTCCCATAAAATCACTCTTATTTTATTGCGTAACTTTTTGATCATATGCGTAGGTTGACATTGAATATACTTTTCTATCTTCGCTTTGGTTGGTTTGTGTCATCTTGGACTTCATGTCACAAGAGAATCGGAGAGAAGAGGGAACAACAAAGACCTAAGGAAGAGATATAAAGGTATGTTACTCATTCCTTCTTATTATTAGATTCAATGACTGCAACTTAAGGAAAGAGTCGTGTCCTGTCCTGTTTTGTTCTAGATCTAGGTGGATCTAGGGAGATCTGTTAGTGTCCACACCTACCAATTTATCCAATAACAAATTCCTTTCCTGGTGGAGCTTAGTCCCAGCTCAGGGGTGACCTACTGCTAAGAGTGATGAGTAGTGCAGTCTAAGGCTGGGAGGTTCGTGGAAGGTTTGCACGCAGTTGGTGGTGTTACCTTCATATCAAAAGATAAGTACCATTTGTGCTTAATGTTATGTTATGCATGTCTATGATTCTTGTATGATCATGATGTATTCCTCTGTAATCATGAATTATTGTTAATGCCATGGATTATGTATGTCTTTCTCTTAGTTGTTTACTTAAATATGTTAATTAAGTTTAATATGCATGTTTTATATACAAGTATGAGAATGTTCTGCGTAGTAGCATTGCCCAGCAAGTGGGTTGTTGGCCGGGGGCGTTACATTCCCTTTTCTAGGTTGTTGGTCCAAAATTTTTATTTTTTTGAAAATTTACAGAGGTGTATGCGCCCTATTCTCTATACAACACACACACATATGTGGCCTACGTTATATACATCCCACGTACATATGCAGACTGGTCGTACACAACACGCGTCTCTGTTGTTTTGGAGAAATATTTCAAAATATTTTCCTTTCCTATAGGAAACTTGTGGTTCCCAGGTCTTCCTAAGTTCCATAAGCTTATGTTTTTTTGGGTTGCGATAGTTTGTAGGGTCAGATTGTTTATGAAACAAAAAAATAAATCCTCTTGTCTCCCTATGTTTTCCAGCTTTTTTGGCTTATTTTTAGCTTGAATTTTTAAGAAAATTGAGTTGGATTTTAAAAAACAATTCCC
>SNQJ01S0100735.1:0-10520 GCA_010110895.2 Picea sitchensis | reverse complement strand
TGTACTATGTAGTTTCTTTTAGCATCGCTTGTTAGTTCTTCTTTGATTGGAAGAAAAAAAAGAAAAAAAAAATCTAGTTTTTTAGGTCTATTTCTCTCTTTGCATTTGCTTTGCATTGTTATTTGAAAAAGAAAAATAATTAGCATAGGGTTATGTTTTTGTCTCATCTTAAAAGTATTTCAAAAGAAAAATAAGAAAGAAAATCCTTTCATTTTCTCTTTTGTTTCACTCGAAAGTTGCATAGTGCATTTTGCATGGAAAGGAGAAAAGATTGCATCTTTATGTTTGAAGGATTGTTCATGCTTTTTGCTTAAATCTCTTTCTCATTTGTGGAATTAGTGTAAATTCTTCTTTGCCAGTGTTCTAATACGTTTCATTTTTTCAAGAGTCTCAAAGAACATCAGTTGCACTTTTGTTCCTTGAGTAAGAAAATCCCTTAAAACAAACACGCTAATCTAAAATATATTAGTAACACTTTTTATAGGGTTCACCAATAGCTTAGGCTAGGGCCTTAGATTAGGTGTGGAGGGGTAAACTCTCTAAGGCCAACCAAAACTTAACTTAGGTTTTTGTGCTAGGGTGTGAAAAATAAACTTTGTAATTACTCAATCCGGAAAGCTCCTCTCACACAGGAGTCAAACACAAGTCCACGTGGAGGACGGTGATGGAGATATCCACTACTGATACCGAAAATGCATTTGAGGGAGTGTTGATTGGGGGTAAATATTGTAGTGTTACTGATCCAACTTGTGTCATACCTAAGAGACACTTGGATCCATCTAAGGTACTCTAAGAGCGATTCTGGCCCTATTGCACTTCAGGCCTCAGGAAGATATTCTAGCTTAGTTACCCTGCCCATACACTCACCTAGTTGTCAATTGTACCCCCCTAACTATTGATTACAAGTTGGTGGCCTAGTTTCCATTATATAGGTTGACACATAGGTAACTGGGAGGGGTGTATCGTGGTACTTGACGTAGACTCCGTATTTTCTGGGTGACACTTGAAGAGACTGCCAGTCATAAGTCTAGGTAACTGCTTCTCTTGGCCAGTTGTTTTCCCTTGTAAATTCTTTGGATGATCAAGACTTCATCTCCCTGGGTCAGAAGCATTCAGAAGGGTAGTTTGTTTGGTTTGTATATTTTTAGCATTTTATTCTTAGTGGTGTGCTCTGTGCTCCCTAGTTTTCCATAACGAGTTAGTCAGTCATTGCTTTGGTTCTGTGACCTGTTGGGATCCTATAATCATAGGTAACCTAACTCTTCAGTTTCTTATTTGGCGTTGCTTCCATGATGAAGATATCTAGCATTTGGATCGGTTGATTCCATTTCTCCCTCCATACATTTCGCTTGATCCTTCATGACCCTACTGCATCCTTCATTACACCTATGTGCATCTCACTCCCTTATCCATTTGTCCCATTGGCTACATCTTGCCTGCCACTCATCCCTGAATAAACAAACTTAGGATAAAAAAACATTAGATTAATAAAGTTCAATTAGACTTGTTAATAATAAATTAATTATTATTTAATTAATTAATGATTAATAATTGAGTTAGTTTGTTAATATTTAGGTTATTTTATTAGAATAAACATTAAAAACAATTAAAACAAAAAACAAAATGAATAAAACAAAAAGTAAAAAAAAAACAAATTAAAACAAAAATAAAAAATAAAATCCTAAGACTACCCACGCACTCCGCTCATAACTTGGACCCTCCCCCCCCGACATCCCATCAATTCCTTGGGGTTCGAGTTGGTGGTATTGGAAGGGACAGATGTCACCTTAGGGTGAACTCAGACCCTCTCCCAATACAACTTACCACCTCAGGGGGGTCCGAGTAAACCACTTTACTCCTGCAAAATCGCCCTCCCAACCTCAAAACCGTGTTTTTTGCTAGTTTCGACCAGTTGACTTCCGGGAAGGATTCCGGGCAAATGGAAACAAATTTTACAAAATGGAGAGAGGTTTTTTTTCATAACGGGATGAATAACAAAATAATATTCCATATTTTTCACAGGTGCCACTATTTTGGAGAAACAAAGCCATCATTCAGACTCATTTTTTTTAGTTTTACATTTTTTCATGTTTCAGTTTTGATGTTGCAGGAGCTGTTTAGGCGAGATGGAGACGAAATTGGAGAAATTGAAAGAGGTTTTTTCTCCATAAAACATCATATAAAATAAAATCCTTGATTTTTTACATAGGTGTCATCGTTGAGGAGAAAACGATGTCTAAGTTGAGCCCTTTTTTGAGTAGATTCAGCCCAGTTTTTAGTTCAGATATTTTTGGGATTTACTTGCTATTTTCGGCTGAGAGGATTGAATTTGATCTCCTGATACTAAGGATTTTATTTTTTATTTATATATATGTTTGTAATAGATTAAGGTTGTTTATCAGTCAGGGGACCATGATTTAGTTTTTGTAAAGCAACTCAAAGAGCTTCTTTAAATCAAATCTCAGTAATACAAATCAAGCTTCACAGGATTCCTGCGGCATATCTTTTTGGGGAAGTGTCTCTTCTGTAATATGTTTTACCTATCACATATTTTTTTCTTCTAAATTATTCAATAGAATATTAAGATCAGATTTTGTTTTAAAATACACTCTGTTTCTGGCTTTGGATAATTTCTATGTTTTCTGCTAGAGGATTAGTTCCAGAATTCTTAACTTCTCTGGTACAATGTCCTTTTTCCTCACCTTTTCTTTCATATCATTCAATAATATCAAAGGATCCAAGAAGGTTCCTACCCTTCACTGTGATTTTTTCCTATAGAAACTATCTTGATTTTATCAGGCCTCTTTGACTCCATTTCCCAATGGACCTCCTTCCCTGTTCTAGCCAACCAATTTAAAGAAAAAAAAACAAATACCAATCTATCACAACTAGACTAAGATCCATAATAAAACAAATATAAATCTAATAGAGAGATCCCTCTCTGAGTTTAGGAAGGATAGATCCTAGACTCGAAGCAGTTTTGATGTTACCGCTGTGTTTTCCTCCTCAGCCTAGGAAATTACAGGGTGCTAACATAATGGAGACCATACTAGGGAACCTTCCTCAGAAAGCATATCAAGTTCCATATCTAGATACTGATGGTGGATAGTGATCAGGTACATGAATTTTGGATTATTTACCTAGCGACTCCAACTAGTTTAGATTCAAAGGCTCCACTGGATGAAGAACCTTAAGCATGACAAGATTTTCTGGAAAGGTCAGGTATACATGTTGGAATTTTATTCAAGAAATAATTGGCTTTATTGTTAATTATTTCTTTCCTTTTCCTGATCCTCATCAAGACCATATCATTGAAACCCTTATTGATCATGTCCAATCACATGAGCATCAAAGGAGTAATCTTGATTTTACAACCCCTGTACATACTCCTACCACTGTAAATATTCCAGACAGATACAAGCCTCTTGTCTTACCTCCCATACTCCATGATTTCCCTGCCAACTACTTTCAATATCTTCCCAGATTTGACAGAGAATATGGCTACACCACTGCTGAAAAGCACATTCAAGGTTTTGAAAATTATCTTGACCTTTTTGAGGTGGAAAAAAGTGATGTTAGTATTAGTCTTTTTGTTTTATCTTTGCAAATTAGAGCTAAGAGATGGTATAAAGATCTACCAATTGCAAGAATAAGTGATCTAGATCACTTTGTGAATTTTTTCTTGGATCAATGGGTGATCAAGAGGAATCCCTTCCTCATTTTGGAAGAACATGATCACTTAAAGAGACAACCAGGAGAAACAGTGCAACAATTTTCAGCCAGATTCAATCAAGTCTACAATTCCATGCCTGTTGATATAAGACCGCCTCCTGGTTTATCTCTCTTACACTACCCAGATGCCTTTGATCTAGAGATGGAATTTCAATTGAGATAACGGGAAACTACAAAACTCAAGGAGATGCAGGACAATGCAATTAGTGTGGAAGCCAATTTGTTGATCAAAAGGTCGAAGTTGGAGGCAAAAAATAGAAATAAAATAGCAAAGGAGTACTTGAAATCCTCATAGGTGAAGATAGACATTCTGGCAAGTACTATCGAAGAAATGTTGCATAGGATTAGCATAATAGAAAAACTTGATGTTCAAAGGCATCATGTCCCATTGATTAAAGAGAAAGAAATGGTCATTGTTCCCAAACACTTTGTAGCTCACCCTTGGTATCATGGATCAAAAAAGGATTATTTCATCTATTCAATTCATAATGTGGACACAAATGAAACTCCATCTCAACATGTAGAGGAACAACCAATGGATATGATGTGCATGTTCGATGACATTTCTTACCTGGATAATCTACCCAAGTATGATCAGTATGAGGATGATTATATGGCTGAAATAGATGTTGACTGTTCAAACAAATCAACAACATATTGTTGGGAGGAAGAAGCTAAATTGTGGATCAAATATGACAATCATCCTTTACACAACAATCATGACAGCGATGAGGAAAATGCAAAAAATTTCAGAGTAAGGGAACAATCTTTTCCCTTATGTTTCTCTTCTTTTTAATTTTTGATAGAAAATTGTAAGCAAGTTGTCAATAGTAGGGAGGGAGAATTTTCTGATCAACCAGTTGAAGATGTCCTTGATGATATGGAGGTTTTTCTAAACCCATAATTGCAACCCTTGAGCTACATTTATTTTCAATTTCTAGATGAAATCTTAGAGCCCGAGACAGAGTATAAGTTAACCCAAAATAACTTTGTACCATTAAGATTTAATTCATTTCAATTTTTGAAGAAAATTTGTAATCATGTCATGGATGATAAGCACACAAAAGATCGGGAACTTTCATTGGAACCAATGCAACAAACATCTCAGTTCCTACAAGATCTAGTGGTTGATTTCTTGGACTACTTGTGTTGTCAAAGTCATGGTTCATTGGCTAGCTATGAGCTTAAAAGAGGTTATGATATAGACATGATTAGGTAGTCTCGTTCATGGTTTGTTTCAGCAGGAGTCTCATTTCAAAGTTCAGAAAAACATTTGCAGCCATATCAAAAATTGCATGAGGATGCAAATAGAATATATACAGTGCTAGATCATGTTGCTGACTTAGACAAATTTAAAAATCAAGGAACATGTCAGTTCTACCTTGATCCTATAGTTACCTACATGGAGAATTTTTTCACTTCAAATCCCCAATCTATTTCTGGCATTAATTTTGTTCTTCAGGATTGTCAAGATATCTGTTGTAAAGATCATACTGGAAATCAATCATTAACGCCTTTGCAAGATCTAGTTCTGATGCTTATTAAAAACAGTGAAAAACAAAGTTATTGGATCGACTGTTGGATTGGACTCATTGGCATTTTTCCATTACCTAATTGAGCAGTGATTGTAGTAGATTAGGATAGGAGATTGTGAATAATATCAACATTCTGAGCATCTCTTTTTCAACAGTGTTCATTTTGATTTGGTTTTAGTTGAAAGATCAAAATAGGTACAAGTTACAGAATAAGATTTTTGGATCATCCCAATGAATAAAACAACGGTATTCAAATTCAGATTTCTATGGTTCTTGACACCTCCTGAAATAGCTGCCATCCCTAGATGGATCCTATGTTGGGTTCCTATAATCTTAGGTAACTTGACTCTTCAATTGCTTATTTGGCGTTGCTCCCATGATGAAGGCATATCGCATCTGGCTCTGTTGATTACATTTATCCCTCCATCCATTTTGCCTGATCCTTCATCACCCTGCTGCATCCTTCATTACACCTCTGCGCCACTCACTCCCTTATCCATTTGTCCCATTGGCTACATCTCACCTCCCACTCATCCCTGCATAAACAAACTTAGGATAAAAAAATGTTAGATTAATAAAGTTAGATTAGACTTATTAATCATAAATTAATTATTAATTAATGATTAATAATTAAGTTAGTTTGTTAATAATTAGGTTAGTTTATTAGAATAAACATTAAAAACAATTTAAAAAAAAATAAAAAATAATAGTATAATACATTAATTAAATTAAAAACAATTAAAATATATATAAATAAAAACAATTAAAAATATAAAATATAAAAAAACATATATTAAATACAAATATAACATAAACTAAAAAACAATTAAAACAAAAAACAAAACGAATAAAAAAAAAGTAAAAACAAACAAATTAAAACAAAAATAAAAAATTAAACCCTAAGACTACCCACACACTCCCCTCATAACTCGGACCCCCACTCCCCCCCGTCACGTCCCATCAACTCCTTGGGGGTATGAATTAGTGGTATTGGGAGGGACAGATGTCACCTTAGGGTGAACTCAGACCCCCCCCCTCCCAATACCACTTACCACCTCAAGGGGGGTCCGAGTAAACTGCTTTACTCCTGCAAAACCACCCTCCCAACCTCAAAACCATGTTTTTTGCCAGTTTCAACCAGTTGACTTCCGGGAAAATAGAAAATAATTTTAAAAAAATGAGATATTTTTTTGTTCATCACGGGATGAATAACATACAAATATTCCATATTTTTCACAGGTGCCACCAGTTGGGAGAATCAAAGCCATCTTTTAGCCTCATTTTTTCAGTATTGCGTTTTTCCTGTTTCAATCCTGATTTTATAGGAGATGTTTCGGTGAGGTGGAGGTGAAATTGGAGAAACTGAAAGACATTTCTGCTCCAGACAAACTCATATACAATAACCTCCTTCAGTTTTTACACAGGTGTCACCATTGAGGAGAAACAAATGTCTGATTTGACCCCTTTTTTCAGCAGATTCGACCCAGTTTTCAATTCAGATATTTTTGGGAGTTACTTGCTATTTTCGGCCAGGAGGATTAAATTCAATATCCTGAGCCTAAGGATTGTATTTGTTATTTATATCAATGTTTGTAATAGATTAAGGTTGTTGATTAGTCAGGAGACCATGATTTAGTTTTTGTAAAACAGCTCACAGAGCTTCTTTAAATCAAATCTCAGTAATACAAGTCAAGCTTCATAGGATTCCTGCGGCATATATTTTTGGGGAAGTGTCTCTTCTGTAATATATTTTCCCTATCACATATTGTTTTCTTCTAAATTATTCAATAGAATATTAAGATCATAATTTGTTTTAAAATACACTCTATTTCTGGCTTTGGATAATTTTTTTGTTTCTTGCTAGAGGATTAGTTATAGAATTCTTAACTTCTCTGGTACAGTGTCCTTTTTCCTCACCTTTTATTTCATATCATTCAATAATATCAAAGGATAAAACAAGGTTCCTACCCTTCCCTGTGAGTTTTTCCTGTAGAAATTGTCTTGATTTGATCAGGCCTCTTTGACTCCATTGCCCAATGGACCTCCTTCCCTGTTCTAGCCAACCAATTTAAAAAAACAAAAAACAAATACCAATCTATCATAACTAGCCTAAGATACATACTCAAACAAATCTAAATCTAATAGAGATCCCTCTCTGAGTTTAGGAAGGCTAGATCCTAGAATTGAAGTGGTTTTGATGTTTCCTCTATGTTTTCCTCCTCACCCTGGGAAATTACAAGGTGCTAACATGACCTAAGGTGATAGACCTCCCACTCTACCAGTTGTGAGGAGTTTTTTGTCTTCCTCTTAGAAACGTGGAGCCGCCTCTTTATAAACATTGGTTTTTACACCATTGGTTCGCTAGAGTTAGTGTGTGAGACTTTTACGGACTGAACAATCCCATAAGGGAAAAACCTGTCCATGATATCTTCATGGAAAATGTTATTGACGATATCAACCAAGGAACCTCGCAAGGGGATTCATGTGCTTTTCCTTTATTTGTAAATGTTGGTGTCCCTTTGATGGCCACTTAGTACATTCCTAGGTTGAATGTGGGACTACCAATTTGGTTGGGTACCATTCCAAATGTCCCTAATTATCTTTAAACTTCTTAGTTAATGATCTTATCTCATGGGAATTATGTTTATGTTCCTTTGTCAACAAATTCTTCTCCTCCTCCTTATTCCTTCTCTAGTGAAAGTCCAACTACTAGTAACCAGAAGTACAAATGAAATAGAAAGAGGAAGAATAAGAAGAAGAAATCACCAACCTCTGTGAGTCATGTTGGAGATAGGTCGTAAACCTCTGCAAGTCATGTTGAAGACTAGCACCCAACCTCTGTAAGTCATGATGGGGGAAAAAGTCTAGTCACTGATAGTCATACTAGTGATAGGTATGTAGTCTCTACGAGTCATGTTATCAACCCATCACCAACCTCTTCTAATCATGTTGGATATGTGCAACCAACCACTGCAAGTCATGTTGGGGGCATAAATCTAGTCCCTACGAGTCATATTGGAGTTCAACAACCAACCTATGCTAGTCATGTTGGAGAGTTGTCAACAACCTATGCAAGTCATGTTGAGGACAAGAAACCAGACGTTGTGAGTCATGTTGGAGGCATGTGTCTCATCAATGTGAGTCATACAAGTGATATGCAGCCAACCACTGATAGTCATGCTTGGGGCACTGATTCTATTGAGAAACATGCAAGGATAGGATGTAAGCCTAATTTCCCTTGTAAAATTTGCAAGGGAGATCACCTTACTCATTTATGCCCTAGCCTTCCAGAGGCACGAAGATTGTGGTCCCTGTCTGTAAAATCTTCTGATTCAGAGTCTTCTGAGGTTTCCTCAAAGTTTATTAAGCATTTGGTTGATGAAGTGGTCATGCTGATGCAATCTTCGACTGATCTGACTCCTTTTTGGGGGGCTGATGTGCCTTCATATGATGTTGTCTTGCAACCTATTTAGCCATTGGTTTATGAATCGGTCATGTCGATGCAATCTTCGATCAATCCCACTCCTATTTTGGGGGGTGAGTGCCTTCAGACCATGTTTTCTCGTAGCCTATTCAACCAGTGGTTGAGGAAGTGGCTGTGTTGATGAAATCTTCGGTCGATCCCACTCTTCTCTTGGAGAGTTTTGAGTCTACCAATGTAATATCCCTAGGCCACGCCCAATTGTAATATAAATGAAAATGTACTTAAGGTGGTGAGTTGTTTTGATATCATTTTGTATACACATTTCATGCCATAGTTAATGCATGTACTGCGCAGTGCAATGATGAAGTGTGCACATTCCAGGATACTGCGTGCAGCATATTAAGTGGGTGCAATTATGAGGCCAACGCGCCTTCTGTATATGTTATGTTTTATAGGCTGGTGAGCTAGTTATTATAAGCTAGGATGCTTATGTTTTGATTAGGCCGGAGAGCCTAGATGTTAAAGGCTAGTGATCCTATTTTTGTATATGTCTCATATTTAATATAAAATACATCGTTGCATGTAGACCAACCATGATAAAAGAGATGGGGGACTAAACTCCACTGGTTAGGGAAAGGGAGGGGCTAAGTTAAGGAAAGGGGCTAAGCTAGGGAGCTTAATCCAAAAAGGAATATTATATCAATATTTCTTTAATCATAAAGTATGGATAATTATTTATCCTAAGTTCTAAAGTTGGGTACAAGTGGGCCAATGTAGCTCCCAACATGACAAGTGTTAAGTTGGGGACATGCATACATATTGTTGGGACTTAGTTCATTCCGATCATCTTTTCCATCATTCTTTCCATCATTCCTTCCATAATTCAGTCATTCAGTCAATCATCCATGAGTATTCACACCCATTGAGCTATCCTTTGTATCTTCATGACTGTACTTGAACCCATATCCATAGCCATTTGTGTTGGTGTGTCTGGTTATATTGGGAGTTTGACTGAAGAAGAGGTTTGTTAGGCCTGTGAGAAATTCTATGGGTGAGAGAATTGTTGGGGATTTATTTCCTAAAGGTGTTGAATGATAGCTACAATTCTTTGAGACTTTCTGTCCAGCCTGTTTCTAAAGCCCAGAAAGGAAGTGGGGAAGCCAAAGGACTGTTGAGCAGAGAAGGGGCACACTTCCTGGGTGGGATAGGCATGTGGGGAATGAGGGACTATGGATTGTTAGTTTGAGTTGGCACCTGAGATGAAATCCTTCCTGTTGTCTATGAACCTTTAGCCTGGTTAGGAATCCCTTTACCCGGTTGGAGTTTAGTCCCATCTCGGGGGTGACTCGCTGTTGAGAGTGATGAACAATGTGGTCTAAGGCTGGGAGGTTCGTGGAAGTTGTGCACATAGTTGGTGACATTCTTACAAATATAAGTGCCAATTTGGGTGATAAATTTACACGGTGCATTGTTATTTATGTGCTTATATTTATGGGTTTATCTATGTGTGTTTATAAATGTCTGTAAATTTATGGGTATTTCCTGTATATGTTGCATGTATATGTTTACTGTCATTTTAGTATGAATCCGTGCATTTACATAATGTATTTGTCTATCTATGTTTTTATATATATATTCTTCCACAAGAGTTATGTGTGCATATGTATTTTAATTGCATGCAATTCGAAAAATTTATGTGGCATAGCTCAGTTAGATGTTGGTGTTGGATTACTGAGAGGGGGGGTGAATCAGTAATAATGTAATTATAATCCTTTTTCTTCAAATGTTATATCAATGTAGAATTATTATCCAATAATGAGCAGTAATAA
>SNQJ01S0100731.1:17419-32002 GCA_010110895.2 Picea sitchensis | reverse complement strand
ACAATACCCTCTTTAGATATTACATGTCCTAGATATTGTATTTCCTTTTGATAAAAGTCACATTTGTCAAATTTTGCATATAGTTTATGTTTTCTCAAAGTTTGCAATACTATCCTTAAATGTTCTTCGTGTTCTTCTTCTATTTTTGAATACACTAAAATGTCGTCAATAAATACCAAAACAAACTTATCCAAATACTGACTAAAAATTCTATTCATTAAACACATAAATGTTGTTGGTGCGTTAGTGAGTCCAAACAGTATAAGAACAAATTCATAATGTCCATATCTCATTCTGAACGTTGTTTTACTTATGTCTCCATCCTTTATTATAACCTAGTGATACCTAGATCTTAAATCCAACTTAGAAAAAATATCTTCAGCTCCCATTTGATCAAACAGATCATTGATTATGGGTAGGGGGTTTTGTTCTTAACAGTCATTATGTTTAGTTGTCTATAATAAATGCATAATCTTAGAGTTTTGTCTTTCTTTTTAACAAAAAGAACTGGTGCTCCCCACGATGATACACTTGGTCTGATGTATTCCTTGTCTAACAGTTCTTATAGTTGAATATTTAACTCTGTTAATTTGGGTAAACTCATCCTGTAGGGTGCCTTAGATGTAGGGGTTGAACCAGGCAGCATATCGATAGAGAAGTCTATCTCTCTTCTTGGGGGAAGTTCAAGTATTTCATCTACAAACAAATCTCTAAATGCATGTAAGACGGAAAAATATTCTAGGCTAGGTTTATTTTATTTTTCCAACAGATTTGTCACTTAGATAGAATAAATCTGACAACCTTTATTCATGCACTTATTAAATTGCATTGTTGAAATCTGCCTAGTTGAGACTGGTTTTTGTATGCCTTTTATTGTCCAAACATTGTTGTTTTCATCTTTGTAAGTGAGTGATTTCTCATAACAATCAAAAATTGATTTATGCTCCTCTAACCATTCCATTCCAATAATTATATCATAAGACCCTAATGGTAGAATATTCATATTTATCTTAGTGTTTTGACCATCTAAACTGAACTCACAATCAGAAATGAAATCCGTTACTTTTCTTTTTGTTCATGTTGCTAGTTGTTCTAGCCAAGACTTTCTATGCCTTACTTTCTTAAGTTTATTTGAATCCACTATACCAAGAGAAACATAAATCAAGGTAGCTCCTAGATCAATTAAAACATAAACATTATTATTGTTAACTTTACCTTCAAATTCCACTACAGTGGACTAATGATCAACTTGTCGAACATCCACTGCTGCATCTATTTTGTGTAAGTTTATGCCCACATATCCCACTGTAGAGGCCTCTTGTAGGTTGTGAATCACGGTCCTTGTTGCAGAAGTTAAACATAGAAAGTTCCTCCTTAAGTGAGATTCTTTTCATTCCCATCACTTTAACGATTCTCTAGGTTTGTCCACAAATTTCTTGGTTCCCAGATTAACTGGTCTACCCCTTCCTTGGTTTTTTTTGTTATTGGAGTGGAAATATTTCCTTGGGAAGTTCTTTGCTGCATTCCAGAAAGGGGTTGGTTGATAGCCCTTCTTCAACTGGTTCATTTTGTCCTACTTCTTGTCTTTCCAAGCCTTGGGAAGTTGAGACTGATGTTTTTATTGATCATAAGACATTCTGGCTTTTCTAAAAACTTTCCTTAAGGTCTTGGGGTTGTCAAAATTGATTATGTCCTTATAGGAATGTGGTAAGTAGCTTAGGAACCGCTGCAATTTTACTTTGTCTTCCCGTATATACGACACAAATCTTAGAAATTCAAGGAACTTATTTATCAGTTCATCGATAGTCATCCATATTTATATACTGATATGGTACAGATTATGATTATCATGGTAATACTACTATTCTGGTTAGATTTATTGAAAACCTATAAAATCATACATAGACATTTCCTATAACACTATGCTTACGGTCATTCAACCTATAACAATCTGTAATCATTCTTTATGCATATTCATACTTAAGTCTCCATTCCTCCTTATACCAAACTATTCCTAATATCAACCACAGATCGAACTGATATTTTATTTCCTATTGTTGCCTCGAGAGCACATCACATGAATAGGAAATCTCACATCTTTACAAATCCTTGAGTACAACAAACACACATAATAGCTTTCTTAACTCTATTCAATGAATAAATTCGAGTTGTAAAGGCTTATTCTATAATTCACTTCATTCTACCAGCCATTAACCAATAAAACAATTCAAAAAATAATAAGTACATGTACATATATGAATAAGGCGTTGGGACAACAAATGGAACATCCATGTTCCACCCAACCATAGAACAGAAAAGCCAATCTATTTTCTCCATTCACCCCCTAGCCTGACCATGAATCCATGAGGGTGAACTCCAATGTTCCTCTTTCACTATAGTACACTTTTAGATCATGAATTCCCCTTGCCTTACACTCAGAAAAAGTTCTCATAACAACAAGTGATATCATTTCTCCATCATACTAATTAACGTCCTAGCTCATCCCATATGTTGTATATGAAAAAGCATCTAGTGCTTAGGTATTTTCCCCCTTGTGAATTTTCACAGCTTTACAAATGCCTGATTTTCAGGGGCTACACATGGCCAAATTCTTGATTTTCCACTTGTAAGATTCATCCCTGAGGTAGTTCAAGCTTGTTCCCCACTCATGGAGTCATGGTCAGCTAATTTCAACTTGGTTGTTCCATTTTTCCTTCAGCAATAAATATAAAAATTATTTGTCTCTTACAAGTGTCATAGTCAAAGAGTTGGTTGGGAAAATCAAATATTTTCCCAACAGTCACAATAATTAATTACAATTTAATCCACTTTCAAATTCGGAATTGCCACAAATGGAAATAATTTTCCAAATTTGAATTTGCAAAACTCGTAAATAAATTCCTAAGTGTATTCCAATTTTAATAATTAAATATTTTGGGGGATATTACACTTCTCTTCCATCTAAATTTTGTATGTTTCTTCAATCCTTATGGCTTCTTCCATTTGAGCTCTTAGATTCACAATGACCTATTGGAATTCTTCGAATCTTTCTTGAGAATTATTCTTGACTAATTGTTACTCAAGAGACTTGTTTTTCTTCCTTTATTTTGTCAAATCATCTAAAGCACTGATTAATTTGTATTCAATATCTACTATGACTTCTTCACAATCTTCTTCTTATGAATTTGTCTGACATGATGAGAATATTTCTTCTTGTTCTACACTTTCTTTAATAGGATTTGAATATGCGATGGGATATTCCTTGAAATATATAATATGTAGATTATCCCATAGTTCTTTAGTTGATGAACACTATCCCACTATGTGTTTTACTTAATCACATAATCCTTCCAAGATAAAATCCATTTCCATTTTTTTGTTTCTTTCAAGTTCCTTCTTGGTTGCAGCCTTTGGTTTCTTTGGACTAGTGTATCYTGTAACAAATAAGTACCAAACATCATACCCATGTTCTCCTAAAAATGTTTTGATTTTATTTTTCCACTTCTCATGCTTCATACTAGTCTCACCATCAAACCATAATATTCCATTAGCTATGTATCCATTATCCATGACATCCACATTTTGTCTTCTAGTCGTTAAAATGTTTCCTTAAGGAACATACTTTGATAACAATTGTTGGAATACGGAAACCGGGGGGGGTGAATCAATTTGAGCAATTATACCACTTTTAACTACAATATATCATCTATGATGGTATTCAATATATCATGAGCATATAAACATAAGCAACATCACATCAAATACACAATACACCAGAGTTTACATGGAAACCAAAATGGGATAAAACCATCGAATGATTTCTTATATATATCAAAGAATACATTTAGTGGAACATCCCATTTCTCTAGCTACAACTGGAAGGAGGCTACGACCCCTATTTACATGCTCCAACCTCAAGGAAACTACAACTCCCTGAATTCTCTGGCTCCAACCAGAAGAAAGATACAACCCCTTTATTATCAAGCTCCAACTTGAAGGAATATCCAACTCTCTTTGTGCTCCGACACCAACCAGAAGGAGGCTACAACCCCCTTTCATTTCCCCTTCCTATCACCCTGGAATTTAAGTGTAGACCAACTATCACCACCACTATCACTATCAATGTCACTTTCTCTGTCACATCAAACTGTAACATGTCAACTTGTCAATGTATCCAACTTGTCACATCAACCTGTCACTATCAACCTATCACATCAACGTGTCATTGATCAACATGTTCAACCTTTCGATGTCAACAATACTCAACCAGATCCTATCAAAATGGATAATATACCAAGGACACCTCTCAACTATATGTCAAAAATTATCAACATATGCCTCTACTAAGCATGTACCGAGATCACCAACATACCATCATAAGATATGTGTATCAACCATGTACCAAAGGATGTACCAAACCATTAATCTGTACCATACCAAGAATCATCCATGTACCATAACAAGTGCATCAACCATGCAACAAAACCTATACAATATCAAGTGCATTGACACTTGTACCACGTACCTCAACCATCAACTATCAACATGTATACCATACCATGTACCAACAATGTATCTCAACCATATACCATAGGATATCAACAATGAAGTACCTCACCAAAGAATCTACCAAAAACAAAAACATATAACTCTAACCATACACCATATAACCAACCATATACCTCAAACAACATGCCAATCATCAATATACCATGTACCTCAAACATGTTCCATATTTCTCATGATATGTCTCAACCAATTACCATAACCATGTGCCAATATGTATAATATATGCACCAGTAATGTACCTCAACAGATATACCTCAAATATCATGTATCATATATCCAAGATGTGCCTCAAGGAATATACCAAAAACTCACAATTTCTTGCCTCAAGCATGTTCCACAATATCACCAAGATGAAACCTCATAACACATAGAATATAATACCTTTGACATATGTAACTGACATGGTGCATCTCATGCTCATGCACAGACCTGTAGTAACACGTCATTCTTCAACAGCCAGTAACAAGCATCCTCCTACACTTTTGTCTTGTCCTTGTGGGACATAGACTACCTATCAAGCAGGGCCTCATGTTATGTTCCCTAGGAATCCCACATGGATGCCTCATGCGACACCCTATGCCTATCCTATGAGGTCCAACCTAATTAGGGTTTTTCATAAACATGTTCTCTTTGCAGCTATGAAACTTTCACTCCTCTTCCACACTTTCTCCGTTGCCTCAGACACAACCTTAGATTTTCCAATGACCAAAATATTCTCATAAGATAAATACTCAATGAGTGTGTGTTTCCTTATGAGATACTCCTTGAGGTGTATTTATACTTTTTCCAAGTAACTACTCTCCTTAATCTTAGGGTTTCTTGAAATTTCTTRTTGCAACAACTTTACCCTTTTATTAATGGCTTGTAACTAACTAGGGGCTTCTTGACTATTATTTGGGGCTTCCAACTTCATGAGGGAATGTCTCCCWAACTGTGAGGAACCATGTGGCGTACCAGCTATCGCTGGAAACAACACAATAATGACTATCCATCTATGAGTGTGTTACATGTATTTGCATTGTCCTGAATGTACTTATTCCTCAAACAAYTTCAGGTCTCTTGACCACGCCTCTAGGGATTCATGTAGACTTCATCAAATGAACCCAATACATCTGCTAACATTAACCACTCTTGTTGACATAAATGATGACTAACTCACCATCAATCTTGGTCACAACTATGGTGTATATTGAATGCTCTAAGGGTTGACATCAATGACAACCAATTGTCCAATAATATACCCATCCTAAAATAAGGAATATAATATTTTATGCCTTAGACATCAATTTTAGAGGACACAGTGGGAATGTTTAGACAAAAATCCTTCTGTTGTGTGTAAAGGGTAAAAACTTCCTTGTAAAAAAGGAGTTCAAATTGTTAAAACTAGCCTAAAAAGGAAAAATGCACACCCTAACAAGGAAAAATGCATGAAAAAAAGGAAGATGACAAATATACATCCTAGGAAACAAATTGCATGCCTTGTGTTCGCAATTGTATGTTGACGTTATGAAATTGCAGGAAAACAAGGTATTGAGGAAAATGCATGCCTTATAAGGGAAAAAATGTACATCTCAAGTTGAAACTGGCCTTGTTGAAATGAACGCTAGACCGAGGGAAATGCACACCCATAGATGAAATTGGTATAACTATATCAGGGATATATGGGATTATTAAACTTAGATTCCTTAAGATAAATTTTGCATGCCCCGTAGTGAAAAATGCACTCCGAAAACGGAAAAATGCATAAAATTCATGAAAATAGGGTAGATGACAAATGCACACCCTAGGAAGAAAAATGCATGCCTTGTGTTGGTAATTGTATGTTGACCTTATAAAATTACATGAAAACAAGGTATTGAGGAAAATGCACACACTGTAAGGGAAAAATGCACGACTCAAGTTGAAATTACACGTTGAGGGAATGTGTTATCATGTTTACATAGTAAGGAGGAATATACACACCTTGTTAATGACAAATTCACGTCTTTACTATAAAAATGAATAACATTGACAAGTTATGCAACCCTATGCTGGCCTAAATGGTAAATTGTTATTCCTTATCCCATAAAAATGTTTTGCATAGGAAGATGAGTGAAAATCGGTATTGATCCATTTTGTATAATTGATGATATTATGGCATATCTTATAAAAACCTTGAAATCGTGTTTGAAAATCTATTTGGAAACAAAAATATGTAGTTAACCTTGTATTTTGAGTTATTGCACGAGTCCCAGAATCTAAGAAACGTGGAGTACTTGTAAGTCTCACACACCTATAATTTATTTCAAATCCATGAAATATATCTTTCTTACCATTTAATTTGAGATTGAGAGTGTGTGTTTATATTATAATCGACAATGTTTGTAATTTTTCTTTAGAAATTACACTGACACATTTTGGAAATCATTTTTTTATTTTCCAAGTTAAAACACCTGGGGAAAACTACTGAGTACTTCCTCTCATTTAGAGGATGGAAACTTTTCATTAATTCTCAAAAATCCCAAGTCCAAATGGCCATATTTAATTATGATGATGTATCTATGGAACTTAAACTAGTTGGCCAGAGGATTTACCTAGATGTCGATTTTCTTACAAGAGAAACAAAAATTCCATGCAATGGGGGAGCACAATTTAACTCCAAAAAAATCCCCAAGGTAGAAAAGATTGAGATGGAAAATAAACTATATGGGAAAAAGGTATTTGTTCCCAGGAATGGTTTAACAATGCTAGATGCTACCCAGGGAATATACAAGTCTTTGATTCAAATTGCCCTTAGGACCATTATGAATCATCATAAGACTAATATTTCCAGTGACTACATGAGCCTAGTCATTTATTTTGTTGAAGAAAGGGTCGTATATGTGCCTCATTTATTGGCTAAAAAATTACATTATGCCCTTGAAGAAAGTAGAAAAAAGAAGAAGATTAAGTTCAATTTCTTGGGAACATTGCAAACAATTATTGATTTATATCGGCCCAGTGACTAGACAAGCCCTCTTAAAATCTACATCAGGATATGATGAACAATGAAACCCTTTGAGGAACTACTTGAACATATTGCAGTTGATGGCACTGAAATTAGTTCTGATGCAATTTCCTAAGATGAAATTAATGTTTTCAGAACTTTAAGAGACCTACGTGAATCTATGAATGAAGATGAGGAGGAGGGAGATATGGACCATTATATGGGCACATACAATGGTGATATTTGTTTTAGTTTAGAAACTATAATTGATAGAATTCCTCCTAAAATGTCATTACTTATCTGTAATGTCCATGTTATAGGTGTTTATTCTACCTCTCCAAGTTCAAATGTGAACATTTCAACATACATTTTTATAACATATTCATTTTCTAGGAATTTGATAGAATGACGAATTAAATATTTATTCCAATGGAGTATTATTCCTCTATATACAACTAGAAGTAAAAGTGTGAATTAAAGCATGAGGATAATATTTAATACTTCATGAATGTTGAAAATATGCAAACATCAATTGTGAAGAAAAAAAAAATAATCAAGCAACACAATACATGGAAAATATTGTGTTATTGTCAGATTACAAAGTGAGGTATCCTACCTTATAGAGGAATGTAACAGGTAGATTGATGATGCTATGAAAATTTTCAAAATGCCATTGGCTACATATAAAATAACTAGTTTAAATATTCAAGAAGAATTGAAAAGTAGACCGAAATTTTTGAATATACCTCCATTGCAAAGTGCAAGTAATTTAGAGGTGGATGAATTAAAAAAGTGATTGAAGGAGAAAGACTAAATTATTTTAATTTTTAATACCGAATTTGAAAAAAACTTGATAGAGCTATGTGAGAAGCATAATTCAGAGATTAAAGAATACAAGAACATAGTGATCAGTTTGAATAAAGAACATAGTAACCAAGATAATAAGTTGAATTAGAGAAATATGGAAATTCTTAGTACAACTGGCAACATTAGAGAACTTAAAAAGGAAATAAAAATACTTACTAAAGAAGGTGGCAATGATAAGGATAAAGGTAAAAGTCGGAGTGTAGGTAAGGGAAAAGGAAAAAGTAAGGGTAGTACAACAAAAGAGAAGATTACAGAACTTGAAAAGGAAATAGAAAGTTAGAGTAAATAAGGTGTCAAAGATAAAGATAAAGGTAAAATTGGTGGTATGGGTAAGGGTAAATATATAATTAAGGGTAGTTTAGTTAAAAAAAATCCTTCAAATGACTTAGAAAAGTACACAAAAAGATAACGAAAGATGTCTTGGGAATATATCGCATTAATTATTTCTCTATATGATCTATATGCCCCATCACCAATAGTGGAATCATTTAATATGAATATAGTTGAGAGAGATAGAAATATTAAAGAGATCAATAACAAAATGTAATGACCCCAACCGTTACGACACAAACGACGTATAACAGGTAAATATTTTTTTTTAAGAGCATTGGGACAATAACATCAACAATAAACTTATAGACACACAACTTTGATGATATCATAAGGAATGAATTACTCACAGCACATAAACATAAAAATCCTAGCATATTAGCACATCAAGAAGCTTGAAGCAATTTACAACATTTACTGAGATAAATAATATAAATGACTATACTAAATAACATCATCAACGCTCATCAATACACAAAAAACATCTAATAAACCGACACATGTAACATAAACTTTCATGGCGGGTGAAAAATATAATATAAACAATCATTTGTTACAATAAGTTTCATTGCACAGGAAGTAAATAACTAGAACCATCACAGATTACACTTAAATTCCATTTCGCAAGAAGGTTATTATCTAAGACCATCATTATGACATTAATTCCCATACTTTTGAGAAACCCACTATCTAACATCATACATTACTTTATAAGTCAGTGCGCACAATCGATTTTATTAACTAAATCATTAACATGTCGACATTCTTATAAAGACATGAGAGTAATCAACTTTGTTATGTAAGGCACAAGAGGTTAGAATTAATTAATCGATCATAATTCCATATTATTTTTAGGGTGTATGGTCAACTAATTAATAAACTCTTCACACTAACTTCAATAAATATAAAGAACCTAGTTGAGGTAAAAATAAGCTTCTTCAATAAGAAAACATCTATTACTTTTTATTTGAGTTGTGTAACATACACAATCCTTATTTATTATTTGTGCGCAAATCACATTATAAATTCTCATGAATGATTAACATGATTTAATAAATGTGAAATCATTAAATGAAACACTTAATTAAATTATTATTATCAATAATACCTATCACTCAATAAAGTAGATCACTAAGAGAATCATTAATAACCATGAAATCCCTTGTGCATTTATTTTCTTAAAGCCCCTATTATATAATGTATATTGTATAGAATAATATATATGTAAGTTCTATTAGATCGAGTGTTCAATCAATTATTGTGAGAGAAGATAAAAAGTAATTTAAATTATCAAAAATATTTTTTTTTAGTTTGTTCCACTAACTTAGAAAATTTCATTACTCTCATGTTCAACTATAGATAAAAGAAACAACTTACTAATCAATCGCTTTACAAATATAATTTAATAATCATTCCCTTTACAAATATAATTTAAAAGAAACAACTTGATAACAAGTTTCAGTCATACAATCCCTTTACAAATCAAATTAAAAAGAGTTGAGTTGAAATGAATTCGAAACTGTAATAAAATTTTAACTAATTTATATTCCCATTTATAATTACCACTGAAGTTAAATTCTATATTTTCGGATCGCAACAGAATTAAATTAACCGAATAACATTCCACCGATTGTTTTCTAAGTTATAATTAAGCTTGAGTTTGTAATTCCATTTTTATAATAGAAACATAATTAGATTTTAAACTGGAAAGAAATCAACTAATTATATTCTGAGTTAGAAGTTGCTTCTGACATCATAATTCCATTAATTTCTTTTAATCACAATTACATTGTTGGAAGAGGCACGCTTTTAGGATAAACTTTAATTGGAATAAAACTTGAAATGTAAAGGTGACTGAATATAAAAATTTAACCGGAAATCGATTGAACTAAATATAAAGGAATTAAAAATCAGAGGTTCATCCAACAGCAGAGAAGGGACCTTAAGAGCAAGCGAGCCCCTGCGCTCATTTACTTTTGACAGGTCTAGCTCATAGGTGTCACTCGTAGGATATCAAGTGCGTTAGCACTCATTTACTTCTGACAGGTCTATCTCCCAAGATATCAAGTGCCATTTACTTATGACAATATCTATCTACTTCTGGAATTGCAATGGGATTAGAAATAATCCGAATTAAACCTTCCATGAATAATAAATCGAAGTGAAGCTTCAGCTAATTACACTACCACAGAGAGGGGACCTGCGGTTCGCGAAGAATGAATATCGTAGATTCAAGGGATTTCCAACAGTAAATAAAGTTGGGGAGGGTGAGGATGCACAAAGGGCGCGCAACCAACTCGGCAAGAGGAGGCAGCAATGCCAGGTGTCAATGTTAATGAAGTTGACGAGAACCGGCGTAAGGGAAAATATTTGGGAATCTTTGCCACAAAACAGAATTTAGAGATCACTATAGATGGAAGGGAATCCGAGGGACCACGCCCATTTAATTAAGTGAAGAGAACCCGAAGAGGCGTTTTCCCAAAACGCAGCGAAATCTGGGAATGATTGTCAATAAAAAGACGCGGAGATCTATGGAAACATTTTTGTCCAACGTCTGACAAGTCCCAAATGGATTTATTTGATAGGGGATAGAAAGTAGGGAATATAGATAATAATGATACAAGCATCCAAAATGAAAAGAAATCAGTGGGGTAAATTCCACTGCGTAAACGGGAAAATCGGTGTGCAAAGAGAAAATCGTAGAGTAGAAAAAAAGGGAAAAATCGTTGCGCATTGAAGACAAACCAAAGGAAACCTACAAGGAGGAGTGAATGCATTCATCAAGGCACATAGAGTTAGCAAGGTGATGGCCGAGGAAATAAAGAAAAAGAAAGGCAGAGCCTTTCACTGTGTAAAAGAAGGAAGGAACTTATGATGATTCAATGCGGTGTCCAAGGAAGAGCGTTGAGCCTTAATGACATAAATTCGAATCAATGGCAGTGCTATGCACTTCTATACTTATTATTGATACTCAGATTTGAAATAAAGACAAGGCAATGACCAATCAATCAACTCGGATTCGAGGGATGAAAAAAACGCAGAGATTAAGAAGGTGGAATTTTATGAACGATCAAACGATGAGTTCAAGAAAAGTGTTGAGGGTAACGTATTACCCGAATGTATTTACTCTGCGAATGGAGTTTGTTGTCAGGATAATTGCCAAGGATAATGGAACTGCGTTTCGATTAATCAGTGGTTTCAAGGTATTGGGGGAAAATTCGAAAAGAAAATGCAAGCGACAATAATCCACACAAACCAAAATTTAATAGATAGAGGAAGGGTATCAGGGTGGAAATGAAAAGAACTCCAGTTAGGAAGCGAGTGTAAACAAGCAGTCATAACCATAAATCCTTCTTAATAACTGAACACAATTTTTATTTCATGGAATCAGAACAATCTCAATTGACTTTACCAACTATTGTTCCAGAAATACATTACAATATTCATCAAATCGATATTCATATACAATGCAAATTTACACATGTGCACTGTAACCTAAGGCAAAGAACCTAAATTCAATGTCTCGCGCTTGCGGTCCATCCAACTCCTTCTGGCTAACGCATGAGACCTCACTGGTACCACCAACGAACGCTAGGGATATTCTTCTTCCCCTAAGCCCCCCGAGATGGAAAGGGGCCACACAAAAAAACCAGAGAAGGCTATATCCCAGCTCTCCTCGCAAGGTCGAGCTACCACTCTCTATATGAGCTAGGTATCCCAACTCCCATAAGAAAAATTAGTCAAGAGTAAAATTAGCATAGCGTTACGCTTGCCGGACGTGATCCATTCCCCTCCTCCGCCATTTCTTTTATAGAGTTTTCTTAGTGACTTGTTTCCAAATGCACATTAAATTATTTTTATTAAATTTATTATTAGGAAAATTCTCCCCCGTACACTTGTCAGTTGATCCCTTAGTTGCCCTAGAAATTCATTTAATTAATTAATTTAAATTGTCAATTTCCCTCACCAACCTAAAAGCGTTCCTAAAAACGCTCCTCGATGTCCATGTATTCCCTCACATTCCCTTAATGACTGATGCCTTTCATAAAGCTTAGTTGATTTTCAACTTGGAAAGTTCTCTAGACTAGATTCCCTTCTATGTTCCACATTCCTTTTGTATTTAAGTTTCCCCTTTTTGGTCTAAGTTCTAAATTAGCAAGTTTTGCACTTAGCCAACCATTTATATTTTAAATAATTTAATCCTCCATAAATTTTTAAATTAAAAATTTTTACCCCCCATTTTCTTCATCCCCTCTTTATTACTTGCTTAATTAATTTTTAGTTCTCATGTCCTACTTAGACCTAGGCTTTAAATTCAACTAGGTTCAGCAAAATTGTTTTTAAGAGAAATTTTCTAATTTTTAAACTTTACTCATGCAACAATTATCTTAAGGATGACCATGTCAAAGTGAGATATTGTTTTCTAGGTACATAGGTTCATTGACTCACCAGTGTTAAAACCACGATGTGCCCTTCAATTCTCGCTACGTTCTCCAAGGGTTTCACTCGCCTTCATTCAAGTTTCATCTATGCGACGTTCCCTTCAAGATGCACTACGTGCTTCAAGGGTGCAACTCACTTTTGATTGATTTTGGTAGACGTCAAACCCTTCGAGTCAATACTCCATCAACTCACCTTGTCGGAGACTAAGAGAATCTAAGGAATAAGGACCCTTCCTTATTTCACGCCCCTTAGAATCTTCGTGAGTGATTGTCACAATCTACCCTCATGACATTGTGGATATCTCGAGCTGGGTAATTGTTAACCTATAGTTCGAGCCACGATGAGAGTGATATTAATATGTGGCAGGGTTGCTGCCACATCTCTCCCTCAACATCTCTGGTTGTCTTGCGTGACCCCTTTACTCCAAATGTGAGTCTGATTCGCAATTTATCGTCAACCTACATCCATCAACGAACATGTGAGTGATCTATAAACAGTATCATAATATACCAGTCATATGTCACATATGCAAGAACAAAAATACGCAAACCATAAACAATCCACTCCCTAACTTGATCTGGATTCCAAGGAGGTCCATCGATGCCATTCAAATCCTCAATCAGTCTAGAGTCCTGCACAATCAGGAAAAATCAGTCAATAGCACATGTCGATACAAATATAATAAAATACATATGATCATATCCACAACATCATCATAATCCATAAGCGAAATAGTCAATCATATAATGAATCAGACCACTTGCACACAAGTGTCCTCAAAGAATAAGTTGCATATGGTTGGCGCAAGAGCGGGATGTTAAATTTTTTAATATACCTCTGTTGCAAACTGCAAGTAAACCAGAGGTGGATGAATTAAAAAAGAGTTTGAAAGAGAAAGAGTAAATTATTTTAATTTTTAATACTAAATTTGAAAAAAACGTGATAGAGATACTTGAGAAGCATAATTCATAGATTAAAGAATACGAGAACAAAATGATCAGTTTGAATAAAGAAAATAGTAACCAAGATAATAAGTTGAATGAGAGAAAGATGGAAATTCTTAACGCAAATGGGAATATTAGAGAACTTTAAAAGGAAATAAAAATGCTTACTAAAGAAGGTGGCAACAATAAGGATAAAGGTAAAAGTCAGAGTATAGGTAAGGGAAAAGGAAAAAGTAAGGGTAGTACAACAAAAGATAAGATTACATAACTTGAAAAGGAAATAGAAAGTCAGAGTAAATAAGGTGGCAAAGATAAAGATAAAGGTAAAAGTCAGGGTGTGGGTAAGGGTAAATATATAAGGCAGGGTAGTTCAGTAAAAACAATTCCTTCAAATGACTTAAAGAAAAGTCCACAAAAAGAAAATGAAAGATATCTTGGGAAGATATCGCATTAAGTAGTTCTCTA
>SNQJ01S0100727.1:6646-37470 GCA_010110895.2 Picea sitchensis | reverse complement strand
ACTGGAGCGAAGTGGGAGCAACAAAGACCAAAGGAAGCGATCATAAGGTATGTTCTTTGTTCTTGCCTCATATTTAATTCAATGGTTAGAATCTAGGGAAAGAGTCATGTTCTGTCTTGCTTTGTTCTAGATCCAGGTGGATCTAGGGAGATTGGTTTGTGTCCGAACTTACGGATTTATCCAATAACAAGGTTAGCTTTGTAACAAAAACAAGAAGTTGTGTTTGAAAGGGGATGCCTCAATGAGGCAAGGGAGCCAAAGTCGCAAGGAACAGTTTCTCAAAGAGACAAGTTTAACATTTAAAATTTGTATGTTTACCAAGGTAGCAATTTATTTCTCCAATGCAACAAGTAAATGACTAGTGCCTTCAATAATTGGGTTAATGGAGTCAAGCAAAGAAAGAGCTAGAGGTACTACCTCCATTGGGGTGTAAATCCTCTTACTCCCCAAGGCAAGTATCTCTAGCTAGGGTTTCGGCTAAGAGGGTGTATGCCCTTATACTTCTCTTAGAAAAACCTAGTTAAACCAATAACATGTAAGCATAAAGTGATGGATACTAAGGTGGGGGTGTATTCCCTTATAATTCCCACCTAACTCTAGGAAATAACCTTGACTTGAACAACAAATGATAGCGCAGTGTAAAAAAGATTACCGATTTAAGGAAAAAACTAAGACAACCCACCACAATAGCTAGAAAGAATCCTTCCAAGGCTAGCACATCACTTCCATCAATCAATAATCCAAGATATAGCCATAAACAAGAGCACAAGAGAGAGAACTAGCCAAAGAGAGTGAAAATTTTAGTTCAATACTTCTCCAAATGGGAGAGTTATGTTATGAAATGAGATCTTATGATATCTATTTATACAAAATGTCTCCAAAATAGTTTGTCCACATAATTTTAGGGTAAACCACAAGACTAGGGGTCAACAACCCTAATCTTGCCCCTTTACAAAGATAATATTAAACAATTCACTTAAAATTTACTTTTACACAAAAAGAAACCCTAACTTAAGGTGATGTCACCCCTTTAGGGGACGTTTTAACACTAGGAGAAAGTCGTTGGAGTTGGAGGAGTGTAGCTAGGCTTCCCAAAGCCACATGCCAATCATCCAAGTCATTTTATTCATAATCAAAGCCTCATTCTCCTCAAAGCGTCCTTGTGTCAATGAATGATAACCTCACCACCAAACCCTAGCCCTCCTAGATGACGTCGTGCCTCCAAAGGTGACGTTTTGCCTCAACTAGGAAAAAAGTTTGGCATGTGAGGGTTAGGTTATGGCATCCACAATGTGTTTTAGGCCTCCGAAGGTATATCTCTCTCATCCAGCATGCGGGCCCTTGGCTTCCACCTATGGGCGTCAAGCCCAATGGAAGCCCAATCTAGGATTGTTCCTCCAAAATTGTCCACCAACTAGGTTCTGCAAAGACAAATAAGCACGCCCTCCAAGGATCTCAAGTGAAAATACCATGATATGTAAATCAAGTCAATAAATGAGCCACCTAAGCATGTGCATCAAATATTACAATGTCAAACAATTAAGTGCTAAAAGACATTATGAAACTTTCCAAGCTTGGATATGGGAGGGTTGATGAGGTGTCCTATTGGGTATATCTTTCCCTATGTGGAGTGTTTCCAAGAGATCCCTCTCTAAGCCATGTAAAGTGGATGAAGTGGTTAAGGATCAAGACTCAATGGGCATGGGGTTAAGGATTAAGTGCTAAAAGACATTATGCGACTTTCCAAGCTTGGATATGGGAGGGTTGATGAGGTGTCCTATTGGGTATATCTTTCCCTAGGTGGAGTGTTTCCAAGAGATCCCTCTCTAAGCCATATAAAGTGGATGAAGTGGTTAAGGATCAAGACTCAATGGGCATGGGGTTCATGACATACAATGGGTTGTAGTGTCTCATTCATGAGTGACTTTGTAGAGGGTGTGTGGCACCGTCGTTTGCAATGCAACTTTCCAAGCCCATCGTTTTGCCATTGTTTTTTTCTTTCATGTTTTAATGATGAGTTGAAGGCCACTGTTTTGGCGTGGTGTCCAGATAATGATAGTGTCACTCAAAAATTCTTTAGTAGAAATGAGAAGGTTGGCTCATGATGAGACCCCCTTTCTCTTAGTTATGCAATTGAGAGCCACTATCCTCGCTTGGTGGCCAAATGATTGTTATGTCATACCGCTAAGTACCCATGATCATGATAGGTCGGCTTGTGATGAGACATCCTATCCTCCAACTAACCCCCTAAGAATTATTTTACTCTTGTGGGTCCCCCTTTTCTTCTATATACGTGTTTCATTGCTTTCTTGGGGGATGCTTGGGCAAAGCATAAAAAAGGTTTATATATAGGCTTTTATCATTTACCCAACAACAATCCCTATGGGCCTTCAACTCCTTCTTCCCATAGAATGAGGGACAACCCCTTCTTGGGTCAATACACCCTAAAATCCCAAGAGATAAGGAAACATGGGGTTTAAGTGATGAAAAGTGGTAAGTACGGTCGGGAATGGTACAATGTCTCTTCAAGGGAGTTCCTAGTAGCAAACCCATTCCCAAGAAAGACCAATTACTAGGGAACAATGTCAACCACCAAGGTGAAATAAGGAAAAAGGCATAATTTCCAAGCATATGTCATGAAATCTAAAGCAGTCTAAGATACAACATACTCAAATGCCTCAATTATTTAAATCACACTTACCATAATACCTGACTTATACCTCATGGAGCAAGGCCCATTACCTCTCGGAAGCTAGCTGGTGTGGTGGATGCCATCTGAAAATCTATGACCTCTGTGGTGGTGAGAAGGGTCTCCATTTGTGCAAATGGATATTGTTGGTCATGTAGTCTCTCGACACTCCATATCTGCAAATTGAGAGCCTAGAGACATAATCTCCTTAGTTATCCCATAAAATGGGGATAACATACTCTAAGTGTTTTCCTATTAAAAAACACTTTCAATTGTTGGGTTTGGCCATTGTAGACCCTTTCTCTCATGTTTTGCAGCTTCTAACACTACACACTCTAACATTTCACATATAAATGTGCAATAGTTAAATTCTAACATAATTGTTTCATGGAGGAGTTTATCTAGGCAGCGACATAATTGTAAGAGCATGTAGGAGCTTATCTAGGCATCACAATGGTAAGAGCATGTAGCCTTCTCCAACACAGTATAATATATTTGATTTCTTTATGGCCACTGATCACAAGAGATGTCATGTACCTTTGGCTTGCATCATCTCTGAACACCAACCACCTATCACCTCTCATGCAAATCCATTTCCTTCAATAATACCACTTGGGTTGGATTGCCATGTCCTGAGACAAGCCTTTATTCAAGCACATTCTTTATCTCTATAACTAAAACAACTCAGTCGCCCTAAAGATTCTCGAGGAGGAGGATTTATAAATGGTATTGATTATAATCCAGACCTAGAAAAGGAAGATGTTTGGGGAAGTCTTTACGAGAAACTAAACTATCGAGAGATGGATTGAGCCAAACATCATCTTTGGTTGAGCATCAAACATGTGCACAAATTTCATGGAGAAGCCTATACAACTATATTGTTCTTATTATATTACATGTCCATGGAAAATTGAATTTATGTAATATTATAATCTGCAACAATAGGAGTTATGTAGAGCAATCAATGTTTATTTTTTTTATACCAGAATGCGATCAATTTAACTTTCAATGAATACTTGTTCATCTCGATGTAAAATTTAACCACCAATTGGGTGTTGCAATTAATAAGAAAGAATTAGCACAAATATTTGTGTAAATGATATTTTGAATAAACAAAAATGTAAATGACATTTCCAATAACAAGGCATTGGGAATCTCAAATACTATAATTCAAATATTCTTGATCACATTCATGACTGGCACAGAAAGGTAATGGAATAAAACATTCATTAGGGATGAATTAAAAATACAACTTATTTCAGCCAAAAAAACATACACCAAAATATGATTCATTAAATAAACATGGCACGAGGGCGGGGGAGGGAGTAATACAACTTGTTTTAAATAAAGCCAACCATTCTAAGGAATATTAAATGGTGTTGTGGTGGGACTGCAAAATCACGAATAACTTGACTGTTAGGATTCAAGCATTACAAGGAGGAGAAGAAATCCATGCACATAACATAAATTACTAAGGCTTATGAAAATGCAAGCATAGCTCAAAGATAATATCTTCCCCTATAAACCATGGATTGAGAAATCATCAAACACCCATATTGACTTTTTGCATGAGAAATTTGAAATGTCATTAGTTCGACCAACAACAACATGTGTAAGCGAGGAAAATATTTTATCTTTTGTTGATGCATATGCCTCTATTATGTTTTTGTTCTCTATGTAGACGTTGTAATAACCATGATTCTTCATAGACTTGATACTTCTTTCAATAGATCATTATTTATTGATTCCATACTTATAATGTCAAGTCATTACACTACAAGAAAAAACTTCATTGGCATAGAGTTTAACATCGAATTGTAGTGCATTTTTTTCAAGTTAGAGCATTTCTCGAATGTAAAAGTTGGTGTTAAACTACTTTTCATATTCAACGCTAGAGTTAAACTACTTTTCATTGGCATAGAGTTTAACATCGAATTGTAGTGCATTTTTTTTTCAAGCTATAGCATTTTTCGATTGTAAAAGTTGGCGTTAAACTACTTTTCATATTTAGCACTAGATTTAGTACGAAGTTTAGAATTGGGTTTAGCGCTAACTGTTTGCAAATTAAAATTTATCAAAATAAAAATAGAAAATAGTAAAATTTGAAAATTTGAAAAGAAAAATGGTAAGGGAATGTTGGGCTTTGAACCCATATCACTTTCCAAAGGTAGGAGCTCTACTTGAACTACATTCCCACAATAATCTACCATTAAAAGTGCAAATCGACACTGAAACTAGACTAACCTAGTGCAAATTAAAATTTATGGAAACAAATTGGAAGATGGTAAAAAAAATTAATATAATAGTGGAAAATGCTAAGGAAATGGTAGGATTTGAACCCAACTCACTTCCCAAAAGGCAAAAACTCTACTTGAGATAAAGTCCCATAAAAATATACCATTGAAAGTGCAAATTTGAACTGAAACTAGTTTAACCTATGTATGTAAACACGTGAATCATGCAGATATGAGATCAATATTACCATTTAATGCTAAAGGAATAGAAAGTAATGAGACGTAGTGACACAGACCCCTTACTCTCCCTCGGGGTTGCTCGACCTGCCGGTCAAGGATCGTTAAATATTCTCGAGCTGGATCAACTCCTTGGGACCTTGCTGGTCTCAAACTCAATCAAACATAGGCCATGTTATCACCCTCAGGATTTTCATGGTCACGATATGATCGTTATCGATTTGTCCGTCAATCAACAGTTCATAGTAATTGCGGGCTGCCAACGTGTTCGCTCTATATCGGAGAGTTGTGTCCCCGAAATCAGAAAATTTCTCACCCAATCTCTATTGAATTGTGGTCATTGATCCTCTGTCCCGACGAGATCAACAGTTCTAGTGAATAGCGGGCTGGGAACTAGCACGTTTGCTAATTTTTCCTCCGCTCCCCGCAATGATTCTCCACCTTCGATTTTTCATTCTTAGATCGATGGCTATCCGTGGGTCATGCTCTCTTAACACCCTTTTCCAAATCTCACACTAACATGTGCTAGCTTCTTCCTTGCATGTGACCTTGGGTTGTGACCCAGGGCTTAACCTCCTGGCGCTTCGGGACTTTGGAACCTTCAACAAAGATCAGATCAACGGTCCTCGACCTCCTTCGCAATCAACGACCAAGATCCACTTTGGGACTCTGCACTTCGGGAGTTCAACATTTTTGACCTTCGCTTTCCCCCGGAGTATTTTGTACTCAAAGTTCCAGATCAGGCACCACACATCGACCTCAAATCAACGACTCTAGTCTACTTCGGGACTTCAGCCTTCAGACGTCTCGACTTCTCCACGCCAACTTTCTCTAAGAACGCTTTCACCCGGAGTGCACAATCTATCGACGCGTGTCTCCCGTAGATCGAGGGCTATGATTAACTTCGGTTCTTCGGGCTTTGGGAGTTTCAAACTCCTATGCTTGCTTCTTCTCGAAGTACTTCCACCCGAAGTACACGATCTGTTGACGTGTGTCCTTCTGGATCCGACGACCACTATCCACTTTGGCTCTTCGGGCTTCAGAAATTTCAAACCCCTGCGCACTCGTTCCTCTCGGAGTGGTTTCACTTGAAGGTGACGGATTCCTGCCACATGTCCTTATGGATCTGACGGTCCAGATCTTCTCTGCTCACATCGACTTCCTTTTGAAGTGTTAAACCTTCAAACTTCCGTATCTCTTGCCACATTCTCTCCGCAATGGACAATTGTGATCTGCTTCGACCTTCGGGACTTCGAGAGTTTGTCACACTCCACACATGGAATCCTCTGAAGTTAATTTTCCCAAAGTCTCAGATATATCGACACATATCTCCTAGAAACTAACAGCCTGGATCTACTTCAGCCTTTATCTCTTCGACGATTTCGCTTTCTCCTTGTCCACAAAACTTCCGAAGTGCTTTCTCTTCGGAGTTGTGGATCTTACGCCACCTATCCCTCTGGATGATGTATGGTCCCTGGCCTCTTCGGGACTTCGGAGAATCCTCACTCCTATGTGCACGTAGAGACTTAAAACTCGTGCGCTTTTCCCAGATCCAACGATCTGGAACGATCTCACTCCCTCTTGGACAGATCTTAGTCGGTGACTCGTGAAATCTTCAGAGCTTCACTCCCTTTGAAGATATCTCCATGTTATCTCTCTCGAGCTTTATCTCTCGAACCCTTTGACTCCTGAAAGAGATTACTCTGACACTTAGTCGAACTTCCAATATGTGCACTCCTTGCAACAGATTCCTATGCAAGACTTAACTTCTTGCAGGCGACTGTGCATACTTTGCAGCAGTCCCGTTGCACTCTCTACAATGGAAGTTTCACGCTATCTCTTATGAGCTTCTGAATAAAAATATACTCCATAAATGCACTCCTTGCGGACTGCATGCACACCTTGCATGAGCTTAATGAAGAAAAACAATTGAAACTTATCCAAATACTTCATAGTTTCATATGCTCAATGACACAACTCATTAATTTATGAAAACAAAAAATAACAGGGAAACTGTAAACAATAGCAACACCATGCATTGGGTCAATATCCCTCTGTTATATTCATTCCAATGTAAATGGCTACAACCTTATAAAAACAACTTACATTCAGTAACAACTATCTCCTACTAATCTGCAACTAACCTTTTTCAGGTATACAATGCACTTACTTATACAAGAGGTCCTCTCGGGTTTCCTCCAACTCTCGGGTTTCCTCCAACTACCTACCTAATCGAAATTAAATTCTATAGCTACTTAAGTCCTATTTCATAAACGTCTGTGACAGACAATTTAAGGCAAATCATCAGATCCATGCCAAAATCAAATAACTAAAGGATGATCTGATCTTTTTTGGTTTTGACATGATCGTTTAACCTCCTCCCATTAACTTCTCTAATTCATCTTTTACTCATAAGTTCTCTGAGATACACCATCTTTCAAAATTTAAAATTTTACTCAAAATGTGCGCTAAGTGTTGTGCTATCATACCATGTGTCTTTGGTTGATGATGCTCCTGCATCATACTCCTCTGGGAAGAAAAATCATGGACTCCTATCCATGAGCTCCTGCACTGACCTTCCATGCTTCTGGACATTAGCTTCACTTACCCATCTGCCATCTTCTATTGGGTGTCCCTTCCACTTGACCAAATACTCAAAATAGGTCTTCCTCCTGGTCTTCTTTCCAATCCTCTGATCAATGATCTTCTCCATCTGTGGATTTTCTGCTATAGGCATCTACTTCTCCCACTGAATCTTCTCTTGATCTTCTGATCTCTCTGTGTCATCTTCCATGTAAGGATACAGGTCTGAAACGTTGAATATGGGTGATATTGAAACGTTGAATATTGAAGTTCTCTTCTTTGCTGATCAACTCTACATTTATACTCTGCATTGTTGTTTTACAACTTCTCCATGATCTGATTATGAAGCTTCTGCATTTCTGCAACGAAGTCTTTTGCTCCAGCACTTCTGAATTCACTTTTCTCCATGTCTCTCAAATTTGATACCCCTCTTGGCATCATCCCATAGACTATCTGGAATGGTATTTTTCATGTACTTTTGTTTGGTGAGTTATTCTATGAAAAATTTGTTTGTGACAGAATTTGATCCCACTGGCTATGATGTTCAGTGACCAAACTTCTCAGTAAATTTCCTAAACTCCTATTTACCACCTCAATTTTTCCATCTATCTGAGGGTGATATGATGAACTAACAGACAGTTATGTCCCCAACTTCGTCCATAATGTTCTCCAGAAATGACCAACAAATTTAGTGTCTCTGTCTGAGACAATACTCCTGGGAAATCCACGAAGTCTCACAACTTCCTTGAAAAACAAAATCACAACATGTGTTGCATCACTGGTCTTCTGGCATGGGATAAAGTGTGCCATATTTGAGAATTTATCAACCACAACAAATATGGAATCACTCCCCCTTTGGGTTATTGGCAATCCCAACACAAAATCCAAGCTTATTGCATCCCAAGGCATATATGGAATAGCAATGGCTGATACAATCCAGTGTTTTGATTATTTCCTTTTGCCTACTAGAAAATCTTACATTTGTTCACAAACCTCTTCACCTCTTCTCTCATACTTGGCCAATAGTATGAATTGTTCAATTGTGAAAACGTCTTGTCATGGCCGAAATGTCTTGCCAGACCTCTACTGTGTTTTTCCTTCAACAAATTTTCCCTCATCGAGCACCTTGGTATGCACAATTGGAAACCTTTAAACAACAATCCATCTTGAATCATGTACTCTGTCCACTGGATTCTATCTCTGAGAATAGGATTTTCACATGCTTCATATGCCTCCTTAAAATCTGGATCATCACAATACATATTCTTAAGTTGTTCAAACCCCAAGGTCTTGACCTGAAATTCCTACAGAATCAGACATCTCCTACTCAATGCAACAACAACTTTGTTAGCATTACCAAAAATATGTTTAATGACAAAAGTGAAATTTTTCATAAACTCTATCCACTTAGCATGTCTCTGGTTTAACTTCTCCTGTCTGGTTATGAATTGTAAATCTTGGTTATCGCTATACAAGGCAAATTCCTTTGGAACAAGGTAGTGCCTCCATTTCTTCAAGGCTTGAATTATGGCATAAAATTCTTTGTCATATGTTGAGTACTTTCCCTTAGTCTCATTCAGATTCTCACTGAAATATGCAACATGCCTATTGTCTTGGCTCAAAACCGCTCCAATTGCAACTCCACTCGCTTCACGCCTTACTTGAAATGTTTTCCCAAAATTTGGCAAGACCAGAATTGGTCATTCTGTTATCTTATCCTTCAATATATTGAAACTTTTATGAGCTTCTTCTATCCATTTAAAAGACTCGTGTCTCTTCTTCACTATATCCATCATCGATGCACAAATTCCACTAAAATTTCTAATGAACTTCCTATAGAAACTGTCTAATCCATGGAAGCTTCTCACTTCAAACATACTCCTTGGTGATGGCCATTCTTTAATTGCTCTGACCTTCTCGGGATCCATCTTCAATTCATTTGAAGAGATCAAAAAACCCAAGTAAATGAGTTTTGTCTTCATAATAGAGGACTTCTTTAGATTTATCAACAACTTCTCCTGCTGTAGTCTCCTCGTCACTAATGTCAGATGTCTCAAATGTTCTTCTTCAGTTTTATTGAAGACCATTATATCATCCAGATATACAATCACAAACTTACCAATGAAATCCTCCAATACTTCATCCTTCAGTCTCATAAAAGTACTTGGGGCATTTATTAAGCCAAATGGCATAACAAGCCACTCATACAACCCCTCATTTGTCTTAAAGGTTGTCTTCCACTCATCACCTTCTCTCATTCTTATCTGGTGATATCCACTTTTCAAATCTATCTTTGAAAAAAAAAAATCTCCACTTAAGAAATCCATTAAGTCATCCATCGTAGGCAAAGGTAATCTTTACCTAATGGTGATATTGTTTATGGCTCTTGAGTCTGTACACATTCTCCATCCTCCATCCTTCTTTGGACTCAAAACAGTTGGTACTGCGCATGGACTCAAGGTTTCTCTGACCAAACCCTTGTCTAATGATTATTGTACTTGTTTCTTTACCTCTCCATTCTATTGAGGTGTCAATCTGTATGCTGCTTTGTTCGGTAGACTTGCTCCTGGTATCAATTCAATAGGATGGTTGATACTTCTGATAGGTGGAAATGAGTTAGGCAACTAATCCACTACTATGTAAGCGAAATTATCCAACAGCTCCTGAACTTCTTCAGGAAAATCATCCATAGAAGTACTTGCAAGGAACAATTTGGGTTTCCTCACCACAACAAACTACATCTCTTGTTCCTTCTTAACTTCATTCAGGAGTTCCTTCCCACTCATAAGAAGTATGCTTGTATTGTATTCTTCTTTTACTTTCTTCTCCTCTATTGGAAGCAATATGTGTGTCCTACCATTATTTTCCAAAGTTTAATTTTTATTTCTCCCATCCTGAATGACATTCCTGTCAAACTTCCATGGTCTTCCCAACAAAACATGACATACATCCATGGGAATTACATCGCACAAAATCTCATCTCTATATCCACCTATTTTAAATTTATCAAGGCATTGTTTAGTTACCATTACTTGGTGTCCTTTTTGCAACCATGAGACCTTATATGGATTTGGATGTGCGGTTGTCTCCAGCTCCAATTTCTCCACCATCTCCGTGGATACTATATTATCAGTGCTCCCACTGTCAATTATCACCTTGCATACTCTGTCTTTAGTCTTGCAAGTTGTCCTCAACAAACTGTTCCTTTGCACTGGTTTTTCAACTTTTGGTTTTGGCTTCAAGAGAACCTTCCTCAACATCAGAGATTTTCCATCCTCTACACCTTCTGCTTCAACATTCCTTTTCTGTGCTTCTGAAATGTGAGCTTCACCTCCTCTTTCTTTATTTCTCTCAGAACATTCCCAAGACTTGTGTCCTGGTTTTCCACAGGTATAAAATATTATCTCTCCTCCTCTTCTTCTTTCTCTTCCTCTGGAAAAATAATTTCTTCCACCAGGATGTCTCCCTCTGGAGCTTCCTCCTATTTCTGAGTGACTGTGGGTTTTCTCATCCTCACCCTTGGGCTTCTGTGCCTTATCATGGGAAACTCCTTTACCTCTGTTCGGGCTTCTACCTCTACCTCATTGGCTTTGTTTTTTGGACAACTTCTCCTCTGCTTTCAGTGCATATTTATATGCCTCCTCTACTGTCCTCACCGACATCATGTTGATTTCATCCTAGATTTCATATCTCAGGCCATTTACGTACTTGAAAACTTTATCTTCATCTCTCTCCCCCTGTTCAGTCCTGATGTTCAACTTGTAAAAATATTTTTTGTACTCTTTCACTGTCATTCCCTTCTGTCTTAGGTTTTGTATCCTCTTGAACAGATTTATTTGATAATCCTTGGGCATGAACTTAGCCTTAAGCTTGACTACCATTCTATCCCAACTCTTAATCTTTTTCTTACCTTTGCTTTATCTGTCAGCCTACAATTCATCCCACCACAATGTTGCATGTCCTTTAAGTCTGGTGACAACATGTCTCACCTTCTTGTCCTCAACGACATATTCATAGTTGAAATACTTTTCCATGGATCTTATCTAGTCCAACAGCTCTTCAACATCCAAATTTCCTTCATACATTGGGATATCTATCTTTGCTCTAGCTCCCAACTTCACAACAGCTTTCAGTAAGAATTCTTCAGCATCATCTCCCCATGTAGCTTCTTCAACCTCTGTCTCTTCACTTTTTGCCTCACTGACACCTCCAACGTCATATGATCTCCTCTGCGCTGCTTCCATCACTTCCAACCTTGCACGCAGTTCCCTCATTTCCCTTTCGACAACTCGATTGGCTACAGGAGGCTCCATGTGTCTCTTAAGTGGCATTGTGCTGACTAGTTCTCACACACATAGTACAAATTTTAGTTCTTTTAGGCTGTGATACCACTTGACACAGACCCCCCTACTCTCCCTCGGGGCTGCTTG
Organism: Picea sitchensis; assembly: GCA_010110895.2. Classification (NCBI taxonomy): domain Eukaryota; kingdom Viridiplantae; phylum Streptophyta; class Pinopsida; order Pinales; family Pinaceae; genus Picea; species Picea sitchensis. The sequence continues at coordinate 25,297 of SNQJ01S0100727.1, read as the reverse complement.
ACCTCCTGGTCAAGGATTGTTAAATATTCTCGAGCTGGATTAGCTCCTCGGGACCTTGCTGATCTCAAACTCAATCAAACACAGGCCCTGTTATCGCCCTCAGGATTTTCACAGTCATGATCTTATCGTTATCGATTTGTCCGTCAATCGATGGTTCACAATAATTGTGGGCTGCCAACGTGCTCGCTCTTTATCAAAGAGTTTTGTCCCCGCAATATGAAAAGTGCTCACCCAATATTGATTGAATCCTCTACATCAACACTTCTCATCTTTTCCTTTACCAAATCTCTAAGTTCATAAATGCTTCTTGGGTGCATACCATACACTATTTGGAATGGACTTCTCCCTATATTTCTATTAGATGATTCATTATAAGCAAACTCAGCTTGTGCAAGAACTTGATCCCATTGACTTCTATGCTCACTTACCAAACTCCTCAGTAAGTTTCCAAAGCTCATGTTCACCACTTGTGTTTGCCAATTAGTTTGTGGGTTATCAGATGAACTAAACGAAAGTTCAATTACAAGCTTCTTCCACAACTTCCTACAGAAATGTTCAACAAATTTAGTGTCTATATCTGAAATTATACTTCTAGGTAACCTATGCAATCTAACAATTTCTCTGAAAAATAAATTAGCAATATGGGTAGCATCATTGGTCTTATAACAAGGTACAAAATGTGCCATCTTTGAGAATCTATCCAAAATTACAAAAGTTGAGGCATTCCCCCTCAGAGGCTTTGGAAAACCCAAGACACAATCCATGATTATGGCATCCCATGGCCTAATTGCTATGGGAAATGGTTGATATAAACATGTGTTTTGTTGCTTTCCTTTGGCATACTAACAAATTCTACATCTTTCTACAAATCTATTAACATCATATCTCATACCTGGTGAAAAATAAGAAGAACTTAACTGAGCATAAGTTTTTTCATGTCCAAAGTGACCAACCAATCCTCCATTCCAATTCTCTTTCAACAAGTTATCTCTCATTGAGCATTTTGGAATGCACAATTGACTTCCTTTGAACAACAATCCCTCCTAGATCATATACTCTACCCAAGGAATTCTATCTCCAATCACCGGGTTATCACATGCTTCATAAGCTTCCTTGAAGTCTAAGTCTTCCTTGTACATTTCCTTGAGATGTTCAAACCCCAAGGAACTCACTTGGAATTCCTACAAAACCAAACACCTCCTGCTCAAAGCATCTACAACTTTTTTAACACTTCCATTGATATGTTTAAGAACAAATGTAAAATTTTTCATAAACTCTACCCATTTGGCATGTCTCTGATTCATCTTCTCTTTCTTAGTGATAAACTGTAAAGCATGATTATCAGTGTAAAAAATAAATTCTTTGGGCATTAGATAATGCATCCATTTCTTCAAGGCCTGTATCACCACATAAAACTCTTTATCATAAGTTGAATATTTCTACTTGGAATCATTCAATTTCTCACTGAAATAAGCAATAGGTTTATCATCTTGACCTAGAAGAACACCAATGGCCATTCCTCTTGCATCACACTTGCCTTGGAAAATATTATAGAAATATAAAAGAACTAAAATAATTTGTTCAGTGATCTTCTCTTTCAACAATTTGAACCCCTTTTCAGCTTTTGTTGTCCACTTAAATGGTTGTTATTCCTTCTTAATAGTTTCAATTATTGGAGCACATATTCTATTGAAATTTCTAATGAATTTTCTGTAGAAACTTGCTAATCCATGACAAAATATTACCTCATAATTTTTTTTTGGAGAAGGCCACTCCTTGATTGCTTTCACCACTTTTGGATCCATCTTGAGAGATTACAAATCCCAAATAGACTAATTATGTTTTCATGAAGGAACATTTCTTCAAATTTATCAAAAGTTTCTCCTGTTGTAATTTCCTCAATACCAACTTCAGAAACCTTAAGTGTTCTTCCTTGGTTTTGTTGTAGACTTGCAAATATTATCTAGATATACGATTACAATCTTTCCAATAAAATATTTGAGGACTTCATTCATGAGCCTCATGAATGTACTAGGTGTGTTTTTTTCAAGACAAAAGGCATGGCAAGCCATCCATACAAACCATCATTTGTCTTAAAAGTTGTCTCCAATCATCTCCTTCTCTCATCCTAATCTGATGATGTCCACTCTTGAAATAAATCTTTGAAAAATAATTTGCACAACTTAGATATTCCATCAAAACATCCATATAGGGTAAAGGAAATATGTACTTGATTGTAATCTTGTTAATTGCTCTGGAGTTTGTACACATTCTCCAACTTCCATCCTTTTTTGGACTTAAAACAACTGGCACTGCACAAGGACTTAAACTTTCTTTGACCAATCCTTTATCTAGTAGCTCCTAAACTTGATTTTTTATTACTTCATTCTCTTTTGGTGTCATCCTGTAGGCAACTTTGTTTGGTAGACTTGATCTTGGGATGAAGTATATGTGATAGCTAATACTTCTTATGGGTGGTAGCGAATTAGGCCATTCATCAACAAACATATCTAATAAGGCTTGAATTTCAATAGGAAAATCATTTAAATTTGTGTTCGTAAGTACCACTCTAGGCTTACCAATCAAAGAAAATTGTACCTCCTCCTCTTTCTTGACTTCCTACAACACCTCCTTTCCACTCATCAACAACACACTTGGACTAGCTTATTCATTGGCCTCTTCATCTTTCAGTGGAAATAACATATGCTTGTGTCCATCCTTTTCAAGACTATAGGTGTTCCTTCTTCCATCATGAACAAATTTCCTATCATATTGCCGTGGTATTCCCAACATAATATGATAGACATCCATAGGCCTGACATCACATAATATTTCATCCTTGTAACTACCAATCTAAATTTCTACCTTACATTATTCACTTAGCANCTGTTGTAATTTCCTCAATACCAACTTCAGAAACCTTAAGTGTTCTTCCTTGGTTTTGTTGTAGACTTGCAAATATTATCTAGATATACGATTACAATCTTTCCAATAAAATATTTGAGGACTTCATTCATGAGCCTCATGAATGTACTAGGTGTGTTTTTTTCAAGACAAAAGGCATGGCAAGCCATCCATACAAACCATCATTTGTCTTAAAAGTTGTCTCCAATCATCTCCTTCTCTCATCCTAATCTGATGATGTCCACTCTTGAAATAAATCTTTGAAAAATAATTTGCACAACTTAGATATTCCATCAAAACATCCATATAGGGTAAAGGAAATATGTACTTGATTGTAATCTTGTTAATTGCTCTGGAGTTTGTACACATTCTCCAACTTCCATCCTTTTTTGGACTTAAAACAACTGGCACTGCACAAGGACTTAAACTTTCTTTGACCAATCCTTTATCTAGTAGCTCCTAAACTTGATTTTTTATTACTTCATTCTCTTTTGGTGTCATCCTGTAGGCAACTTTGTTTGGTAGACTTGATCTTGGGATGAAGTATATGTGATAGCTAATACTTCTTATGGGTGGTAGCGAATTAGGCCATTCATCAACAAACATATCTAATAAGGCTTGAATTTCAATAGGAAAATCATTTAAATTTGTGTTCGTAAGTACCACTCTAGGCTTACCAATCAAAGAAAATTGTACCTCCTCCTCTTTCTTGACTTCCTACAACACCTCCTTTCCACTCATCAACAACACACTTGGACTAGCTTATTCATTGGCCTCTTCATCTTTCAGTGGAAATAACATATGCTTGTGTCCATCCTTTTCAAGACTATAGGTGTTCCTTCTTCCATCATGAACAAATTTCCTATCATATTGCCGTGGTATTCCCAACATAATATGATAGACATCCATAGGCCTGACATCACATAATATTTCATCCTTGTAACTACCAATCTAAATTTCTACCTTACATTATTCACTTAGCAAAATCTGATGTCCTTTGTGCAACCAAGACATTTTATATGGAGTAGGATGTGCCATCTTCTGCAACCCCAACTTCTCCATCATCTCTAAAGAAACTAAATTTTCTATGTTGCCACTATCAATGACCACAATGCAACATTTCCCTTTTGATTTGCACATGGTTCAGAATAAACTTTTCCTTTGTGTTGGTTCCCGAGTTTCCTTTTATACCTTAATAAAAAATCTCTTCAAAATTAATGATTCACCTATCTCAGGAGTTTCTTCTTTTACTTATGCATTCACTATCTCTTCCTTAGCTTCTATAACGTAAGCTCCTCTCTAATTTGTTGACTTGTTCTCGGGACAATCCCAAGACATGTTTCCTATTTTCCCACAAGTGTAACATATGATCTCTCTACCTCTGCCTCTACCTCTTGAGAAGAATATTTTTCATCTTGACTCAACTCCTCTAGGTGACTGACTGCTAGAATTTCATGCTTCTTCCTTTGAAGTGTGAAATATTTCTCTCCTTGATGATCCCTTCCCTATTATTGTACTTTTGCCTCTGCTCTTTTGTCTCTGCTTCTTGGCCAATTTATCTTTTGTCTTCAAGGTTGTTTGGTAAGTATCTTCCACTGTCCTCAATGAAAAAAGACTGATCTCATCTTGAATATCATATGTCATTCCATTTATATATCTGGCAACCTTCTCTGCATCTTCTTCTATATGACCTGCCCTAATATTCGACCTATAGAATTCTTCAGTGTACTCCTTCACTATCATGGCTTTCTGCCTCAAATTCTGCAATTTTCTGAACAGGTTTAATTGGTAATCCTTAGGCACAAATTTGCTCTTCAATTTAGCCACCATTCTGTCCCAGCTCTTTATTTTATCTTTACCTTTCCTTCTCATGTATTCTTGCAACTCATCCCACCATAAAGTTGCATGGCCTTTCACTCTCGTCATTGCATGCTTGGATTTCATTTATTCATCCACCTATTCATAGTCAAATTACTTGTCCATTGCATTGATCCAATCAAGCAATTCATCCACATTCAAGTTACCCTCATACATGATCACTTCCATATTTGGTATGGCTCCCACCTTGGTGACCATTCTTAGTAGTTGTTTCTCCTCTTGGTGCTTCTTTTGTTTCTTCATCAGATCATGTATCTTCACTTTCACTGACATATCCTATGTAAAGTTCCCTTCTCCGAGTTGTTTCCATGGCCTCCATCCTCGCCTGGATTCACTTCAACTCCAATTGCAACTCCTCAGTTTAAGCATATCTCTCTCAGTCTCCTCGTCTAGGCGACACAATTCTTGCAAGATACAATCTCTCAGCTTTGATCCTTAGACCATTGTTGCACTCTGATACCACTTGATGCAGACGTATCAGGTCCAATTTGACTTGAAAAGGTCCTCAAACAACCTCCGTATAATCTTTTCACTTTATTTTCCAATTTCTCTAATCGACCTTGGATCCTTCTTTAATAGATCCCCAAACCGCTATGTTCACACATCAGTGAACAAGTTGCTTTGAGCACCTTTTCTCCCTTTAGCACGAAGTCTTTACTCCCACGTGACCAAGCACTCAACCTTATGCTAAGGTTTCCGTCGTCGGAGGTTTCCTATTGTGGAGCAATTTCAAAGATCAACAGTTATGATCCGACGACATATATATCGTCATCGACACTTTCACTAGGGAGAAAACATATACAACCAACTATCCTAACGATATGTTGGCCCCGATGATGTATATGTCGTTGTTGGGGTTTTCACAGAAAAAAATACACAAGGATTCAGTTGCCCCCACCATTCCATTAGTCTAGATGATACGGTCCACCTCCAATCATTTTGAACCATCGATCTAGGATTAAAGGACTTAATCAATAGTGTCAATTAACTTAACCTTTGTCAATACTCCTTTTAGTTTCTGTCATTGATCTTTTTCTTCGACTTAATCCTCATCATCGATCTATTTAACCTACCAAGCTCATCATCATCGGCCCCACTTTTTGTTGGCACGGTTACCAACTCTATCATCGTCGGTAATCAACTGTCGTCGACCCTTCATCTCAACTCTGACTTTATCTTCGGTGATTGGATGTCGTCGATGATTATTGAATGAATATCATTGTTGGCACAACTCCTTAATGGATTTTGGTGTCCCTATATGGAGGGTCCCAACGATATAATCATGGCCATTGATTTGAAAAGGGTCACCCTGATCATATCTCAACCATCCACTCACTTACACTGTAGAATGGATTCTACAATCGCCAAATCGACTATATCGGCCCTGAAACGTAGCTATGGGTTGATTTTGTACCCCTGCAACCTCGATTTGGTTCTAATTTATATCCAGGGTCTACACATGGTTTCCTGCAACCACAAACACTTCGCCACTTTGTCTAAATAAATTACATGTAGAGTTAAGACAAACACACAAATACACAGGAACCATGATTCCACAAAAATACTATTTTTTTTATTAAAGTATTTGAAGGAATAAGATTACAACAGAAAGGCTCAATTCCTTCTTGGTCTCTCGGACCTCTACAAACTGCACTCTCACACGATCACACCTCTTCTCAATCTCTATTCATTACAAATATATTTGGAAGCTCTCGGGTAGCTTCTTAAACCAACAAATCCCGAGCTATCTCAACAAATCCTTACACTATAAATTTGTTCCTAAGATTTTACAACAAATTAACAACTATCGAAACAAACCCAACGAAGATATCTTCTAGAGACACTTCGTAATTATTACAAATAAAAATAGGAAAAAATTAGGGAACCAACTCCCTTGGTAAATGGTTGTGACCTTTAGGGTCAATCTCGTAATTAACTTGGTCGATGCTCCTGTATCAATCATAGAGGATCCTCCATAAAATTTTAGCCTCCATGCATGAAACCCTAAATCTACAACAACAAAACAACATTAAACATTAGAAAAAAGGAAAATTAAAGTAAAATATGAAGGACGGAGGAGAAGGGTAGGGAGAATACATTACCTTGCTCATGGAGGTTCCACCATGAAATTGAAATCCTAGCCTGCATGAGGATGAAATACCAAGGTAGGAAACTTTAAGGAAGAAAGGAGAAGGGAGGAGAAGAAAAGAGAGAAAGAGATGAAATAAGAAAATAATGGCAAAGTAGGGTTTGAGGGGGTTTTGTGAGATAAAATAAGATATTTGAATTAAAATAAGATAAATATCCTCACACTCATGAGGATTGAAAAAAGTGTCTTATTTGTATCCCTTGATATTTCTTAGATTTCTTTTTGAAAAATTTCCCCAATTTTAAAGTTACTTAGGAAACCTGATGTTAAATTTTGAACTAAGTCCAACACTAAACTCGACACTAAACCCAATGGTAATTCTAGAATTAAACCCTATGCAATTAGAATGGATTTTATTGCCAACTCGTGAAATAAGTACACTAAAATTAGCGTCATCCCATGAAATAGTATTGAGCTTTCATGAAAACTACAAAACAAATCATTAAAGAGATGTTACCCCCTCACATCTACGGGTAACTACAGGAAATTTTTCTCCTATGATCCACATCATAGATACAAATTCTGATAATGATATTTTTTACCCCCTCATTACTAGGGGTGACTAAGGAGATCATGTCTCGAGGCCCACATGTAGCAGACATGGAGTTCCTAGAGACATATTGATCATCATAGCCCCACAGGGCCCCTCCTATTCATTGATGCATCACCATACATCACCAACAACAGAGCAACATCCATCACAACAGTTTGGCCCCAGAGGAAAACAAATCTTTCTTAATGAGCTAATAAGTCCAGTATCATGGTAAGTGTCACTCTAATAATTGAAGCATTTGAATATGTTGCAAATAATTCTTTCTTGATTACAGAACGTTTGCTTGGAAATTATACCTTTTTCCTTATTTAACCTTGGTGGGTGTCATTTTGTCCTAGTAAATTGGTCACCCTCAGGAATAGGGTGCTACTCAGAGTTTCCTTGAAAAGTCATCATACTATTCTCAATCATACTTATCACTTTCCATATGTATTTCTTCTCATCTCCTTATCTTTTGGGATTTTCGGGTGTACTGACCCAAGAAGGGATTGTACCTCATTTTATTGGAAGAAGGGGTTGAAGGCCCAGACGGAAATGTAGCTAGAAAAAGATAAAATCCAATAGATGCTCACCCAAGAGGTCTTGAGAACAATGAAATGTTTCTCCTAAAATAATTTAAAGACCTACAAAATCAAATTCACATTATATAGATGTCCCACTTGTCGAGGAGGTGCATTTATGCAGTGTCCTTTTCTTTCCATGCATATTGAACTAGGTGTACCTAAGCTTCAAGTAACGTTGTGGTACTCTTTTCTTTCCATCTCTTATAGTACCCAATTGTTTCAAACTTCATGTAACATACCCACCCACCTAGGATGGGCCACGTCATGCAAAACTCTCTCATTATCAACTATGATACCATATTTGTAATGTACCTAGCCTCCAACTAAGCAACATTACGTGTAGAATACACATAAAAAGAAAATTTTTGCTAAACTAAAGTAATTCCTTTACTGTTAGCCGATTTCCTATAACTTACAACTACAATTTAAAATAGATTTAGCTACAATGCATAACCATAAAACAAATGCATATAAAGCATGCTAATAATCAACATGAAACACAACTGAATCATTCATTGCAACAACATATAAGTCATTATCATTCACGCAGAGTTCATGCACAACAATAACACATGTAAATATCTCAATACAAGATAAAACACTTATCTTTAAACAAGAATCATGCAACTAGTTGCTTGGGACAAACGTTCCACCCAACCATAAACTAATTGTTCCAAATCTCAACAATGGGTCACCCTCGAGCTGAGGCTAGTAATCCACAAAAGAGGGTGGTCTCTCACAGTCGACTTGCAACTCATAAATCTCATAACCCAACTGATATTCTCCTATAGCTATCCTGATATCTCCACCAACTCTCTTCCTCTTGACCTGCCCAACCCATGGAATGGACCATTCATTTATCAGTGATCACCCAAGGAATGTATCATCCATTTATCAGGGTAACCCAAGGGATGTACCATTCGTTTATTAGGGTTAACCAAAGGGATGTACCATTAGTTTATTAGAGATATCCCAAGGAATGTTTCATTCCTTTATCAAGGTCTCTCTCGCACAGGTAACTAGGAATCTCTCAACTGGAAACTCAAGGGAACTTGCTGCTAGGAAAACTATTAACAAGCCAACAAAAAACACTTGTTGTTTTAGTGCAACTCATGCAGGAGTTCACTCTTTTGGCTTGACAACTGGGATCTTTAGTTCTCCAGCTCCAATTCGCTCCAGTTACACTCCGGTTACACTCCAAAATTCTCCCTCCATGGTTGCACTGGCTCCAATCTGTCATTCTTCCCTTTTCCGAGTGTTGTCCCAACCCATACAAATTCCTCTCTTGTGGATTGCCTTTCTTGACTCACACTCTTCCCAAAGATGATTGTACTCAACCCCTATGTGCCCAATCACTTTAGGACGTGACCACTCACACCAAACCTCTTACATGCATTCAATGATTGGCTTTGGAAACACTCAATCATAAGGATGTGACCACTCACACCCACCCTCTTACATGTATTCAATTATTGGCTATGGGAACACTCAATCATACATCAGAAGGTTCATATACAATTTGAAAGTTTAGGAAAATGGGTTAGATTGATATACATGGGTAATCCCCCCCTTGAACCCTCTTGACCATTATCCTAAACACTTCCCCCTCTTGTGGATTAATTCAACCCCCATCTCTTGTGCATTTCCCCTTAGCAGTTGGTATCACATTTTTACTATTAAAACATTGAAATACAATTCACATATTACATCACTTGGTTGTAGCCACATATTATATCCACATAAGAATTAATTAAAATGGGGATTATAATGGGGATGTTACACTTTAATTAATTAATGGCGAAAAAGGGCTTGGAAAAATATTTCATCGTGGACAAAGGGCACTTTCCCTCTACAAAGGCACCCATAAATGAGACAATACGAACCCTTGTATGTCATGAACCCCATGCCCAAAAGTCTTACCTCACTCCACCTCATATTCATACATGGACTAGATAGGTTTCCCTTGAAAAATACCTTAGACTTGGGGATTGACTAACCCAATAGGATTCCTTGACACCCCTCCCACACCTAAATTTGAAAAATTGTATAAGGTCTTTGAGCATTTGTTTAGTTTGAAAAGGGGGGTTTGATGCACATGTTTGGGTGGTTCTATTATTGGATGTGGCTTACTTGGCATGATTCTTGTGAATTATGGACCCTTGGAGGGCATATTTGTTTTTCTTTGTAGGACCTTTCTTGGTGGACATGTATTCATGAGGAGATGACTTCATTCGGACATTCATGGGGCTTTGGAGCCCAAGGATGGATGCAGAGACACCACATCTGGGACAGGTTTGTGATCCCCATTTTCACATTGAAGAAGGAGTTTTTTTCCTTTGGAGGCACTCTGGTGTGGATAGGAGACCAGCTCCCATCCTTCTCCACTTGAATGTTATCCTTTGGAGGCTTGGTCATCACCTACCTAGCTCATGACATCATAGAGGATACTAGGGTTTGAATGGAGGAGGACTTGGCATGATTTTTTGGCACATGTGGCTTGATGGAGGGTCGTTGGAGGCCTAATGTTGCACTTCCCTTACCCAACGCTTCACTGTGAAAGCCTAACATCACCCAAGAAGGGCATGATGTCACCCTTTGAGGGATATTTTGATGTGAATTTTTATAATTTTTAATTAAAAAGGGCAATTTTGTAAGGTCGTCCCTTCTATTTTTGAGTTGACATTTTTAGGCCAAAAGGTGATTTAAATACACCTTTGGCATTTCATTTTTACACACAACTCTTCCTCACACAAGAGGACAAGTATGAAATTCTCTCCCTAGTGGCATACTTGGCTAAAATTACTAGTGTGCACCTCTTGGAGTACTTGCCTTGGATGCTTCTTGATGATTTTTGGTGGAAATTTCTTCAAATAGGTGTTTTATTCTTGATTATTCTTGGTGAAGTAAGTAAAATCTGCAATTTATTTTCATGCTTTGAATGGTTATGGAAAATTTTACTTGTTCATGTTGAAGATTATGAAATTACTTTCTTGAAACCCTAGGAGAGGGCCATAAAGTGCTTCTTCCTCTCTAGTTCTTTCCACTTATTGAATTTTCAAGAGAATCATGTCTAGATGACGTTCCTAAATCCCTATTCTAGTGGCTTGTTGCAAACATATTTCAAGTTTCCAAGGAGAAGAGAAATTCCCTAGAGCCCAAAAGAGCTTGCGCTCTAGCCAAAATTCCATCTTTGAGATTCAAAGCTTGGGGTATTGAAGTGCCAACACCTCAAGACTTTATCTCTCCATCCTCAGACAACATTATCATTTATTTCCCCAAGTGTTTGTTGTTGGAGTAAATGACTCCATAGCCCAAAAGGCACTTGTCTAATTGATCTATCTTGTGAAGGAATTGATCAATGTACACTTACATTATGTTCTCCTAAGCTTCTACTAACTGTTACTAACCCTAGCTTAGCCAAATCTACTAATTGTGTTGATGTTGTTACAAAACATTGCTACATCCATCTAAAACCTTGTAATTTGTTGCATACACTAATATAACATTAGCTTAACATGCTCAGAAATTGATTTTAGAAAGAGTTAATTGATCTATTCAATGAATGTTGAGTTTTCACTGTACTTTGATGCTATTCTGAGTTATATTTCTTGTGGCTAATACAAAATATTAATTGTTGTTGTAAATCGATAACTTGCTGCATTTTCACATTAGCCACCACATATTTACATTGTCTATCGTATGTTGAGGCTCTTCTGTCATTTCAGTTGGAAAATGATATATATATATATATATATATATATGCTATATTTTTCTTGTTTCGAATAGGTACACAAACTCTTTTCATTTGCCTCAATTTAACAAGCATAGACCTTTGACTTGGGTAACCAATGATATGGCGGTATATATTTACCAAATATTTAGATTTCCCATCCCTTTAGGTTACCAGGGATTCCTTGCCTGGGTTGGACCTCATCCATCCATAAAAGTCAGGATTTCCGACTAAGGTGACAATTGTAGGTTATCCCATTGTTACACCAATTTTAGTTACTTTTGTGGGGATTTGGTATAAGTACAAATTGTGTGATAAAAATATTCATGATTCTCCATAAATAGTTTCCCATAGATGCCTTCCACTACATGCTCAAATCACTCGCATAAGATGATATGGTGCATGACACAAACGAGGTACCTTATTATGATACTTCATATCAAGAGTTAATGCTCAATTTTTTTGACATGAAAATAGTAATCATGGGTTGAATTGGATGATGGATCGTGATGCTTTGAATTTATACCTTTTTCCTTGTTTCACTTTGGTGGTCATCATCATCTCTTACTCAACTTTTGTCACTCTTGGGAAACATTGTACTATCGGGGGGTCTTGATAGGGGTAACATGTCCATATCTTAGTCCATATGTAACATGCTCCACCTTTCACATATCCATTATCCCTTATTTTGGGTTGGTTGTCATATGTCACCCATAAAGGTTCATGCCTCATAATCCCATGAGAAGAAGGATATAGAATGCTCTAGGTTGATGCAACTTGATATACAAATATATAATATAAAAAGAGAAAATGATAAAACTCAAAATTCAAAGTGAATCAAAGAAGAAAGAAAAGCAAAGTCAAGAACCAAGAAATAATAAGAAGCATGAGCTATGCCTTCTTGCTAAGAGGCCATTACCTCAAGTCTTGTGTAATGAATGCATACTTAACAAATAGCAAATCAAAATCAAAATCCAAAAAAAGTTGGATGAATCAGAAAAAGGTGAATAGGGTTTTGGAAAGACATAGTGTTGATGAAAAAGAAACTCATTGCCTAAGCGCTCCCTCATACAAAGGTGCTCATGAGTATGACTATCATACATAACCTTTCATGGCTATGTCACCACCCATTAAGAAAACCCCAATCCACACCATATTCAATTATACATACTCCTTGATGGGTTTATTGGGAAGCACTCCTTTTCCTAGGTAATGGCATGTCTAATAGGGGTTAATAAATATCCTCCCATACCTAAGCTTAGCAAATTGTATAACTTTATGAGCTAGTGTGAAGTTTGAAGAGGATACTTAATGTGATATATCTAGTGGTTTTTACATGACATGACTCACTTTATATGTTGTATTTGATTTGTGTACATTCCTTCGATTTTGATGGATACATTGGACCACGTTAACCTCTCCTTGGATGATGGATTTCACATGGCTACCCACTTGATTGAGCCTTGGTCCTTTGGAGAATGTTGAGGGGATACTAGCACATTTGATGGACCTTGTCCCACTACTCGAGAGAGGTCGTTCCACATATTTTGGAGGATGTTGAGCCTTATGATGAAATGGATCCCTTGTTGAGACACCCTAACACCCATGGGGTATGATTTGACACCTTTTGATGAGAAGTCACACCTTTTGGGTCATGATATGATACTTGGTGATGACACATTGCAACTCTTAGAGGCAACATTTCACTTTTGGAGCCCCTACACTTGCTTTGTGAATGAGATGTCCACACCTTGAGGTCACGCGTGTGAGATGGAGCATGAATGTATGATGTATGTCTTGTCTTTTGAGAACATTTACTTCATTTTGGAGGCATAATTGGGGGTCTTAGGGACCTATCCACTCTTGTATCATGGATATTTTATCTCTTGTTTCCTTATCTCTATGGTTTGTGAGAGATAAAGGTATTATTTTACGTTTTTAGGGATTTTGATGCATGAGAAGGGTGCTTGATCTATCATACAAATAAGAGAATCACTTATCACTTGTAAATCATTGCTACTTGTGGAGAACCATTACCATTCTTCTACTATTTATTTCTCTCTTCTCTAAATTGCCATGGATGGCTGGTTAGAATGACTTGTTGAAGATGATGTCTTGTGGATTTATTTACTTCTTCATGAATGTTAATTGTTAGGGTTTTTAAGGATGAAATATTTCTTGAGTAAGTGGTCTCACTTTATCTTGTGGCTTTGTTTACGAATGAATGTAAGTGTAATTTTACTTCTCTAGCGATGGTTGTGCATTTTTTTGGTTTCTTCTTGAACAAACCCTTATTTTCAAAGCTTTTGGAATATTACTAGTGGAGTATCTTCCCTTGATTTATCTTGAAGTTTTAGTAAGATATTAGTAGGATATTCTAGGGTTTGTAGTGGANGATGGTTGTGCATTTTTTTGGTTTCTTCTTGAACAAACCCTTATTTTCAAAGCTTTTGGAATATTACTAGTGGAGTATCTTCCCTTGATTTATCTTGAAGTTTTAGTAAGATATTAGTAGGATATTCTAGGGTTTGTAGTGGAAAACCCTATATATCACTTTAGATCCACTTGCATCTCTTCAAGGGAGTCCCTAATTGACCCCATGTTGTCGCAAGAGTTAACTCTAGGCTGTAATAGAGCCAAGACTTAGCACATTTTAAATGAGATAATAAATCATTGCTCGAAACTTGACTTGGGTTGCTACAAGCCAATCACCGAGGTAACCTGAAACCTTCTTTAGAGTGTGTTTCTAACCTAATACACTCAGAGTGGGCTCTCTCAATAGCTGAAGGCTCTTTACTCAAATAATATTTAGCAATCATAGTAAGAAGGTCAGATTTCTTATAAGACAAGATATTTTGATAAGGTTGGTGGTTGCATAGATTTGGAAAGGCCTAATGAGCGATGGAGTCAAGTGAAAACCAAAGAAAAGGGGTAATAGCAGTGATCGTGTTACTTGAGGGAAATGAGGCAAAGTAAGTCTATCTTTCAGCAATCGATAATCAAGATATGGTAGCAGAAAAGAAAAGGAAAAGACCATCACAGTGAAAGCATCTAACAAGGATGAATTTTCACTACAACTTTAGAGGAAAAAGACTGGAGGCTAATAAATAGGTGCAAAGCACTAATCTTGAGCGAATTTTGACTAGTCATCATTGAAACACAACACATATCAACCGTGTGTAAGAAGCATGCAAAATGAATTCCAAACAAATTTTAACTCGGTTGATAAAAGAAGAGATAGACAATATGAATGTAACAAGACATAGAACATACTGAAGGAATCAACTGTGATGAATCTCACATATCAAGTGAACACATGTCTCCAGCATTACGTTATTTCAGATCTTCAAAATAACTCAGTTTTTAATAGAAGCCCTCTTCAAAAGAGGTCCCCCCCCCTTTTTCTCATCAAAGAGATATACAATATATAATCCTTCAACATATAACAGATGAGAAACTACCTCAAAACCGACTCAGAAATGAACTGGCAGTTGTTTAATTGAAATCTGGGCGTGTTCCTACATTTTTGGGCCATGTCTGCAATGCCATATTGCGGGGAACTTTTTCCTATCTTCCCAAGCTCTAAATTCACATCTAAAGATACCATTGGAAATCCTAGGATCTGTAGATGTCAATCGACTATTCAAACGTGTAAAATGACCTCTCCAAGGTTGTGAAAAGTGAGTTTTCCCACAGGAAGTTGTTTTTGGAAAAACCTGCGATTTTGGTGGCTAACATGCCGAAAACAAGGGTATCTTAGCCACCGAAAGTCCTGGCTTTCGGCAGCTAACAATGCGATTTCAGAGCATCGTAAGCCAGTGAAAGTCCCGAAACCCTGATTTCGGCTTTCCGGTTTCGGGGAAATGGAGCAATGGTCAAAATCTTATGTCGGCCAAATCCTCGACTACCGAAAACTCGAAATGGTGACATGGCATTTATGTGAAACCTTGTTATAGAGATTTTATTTCCATTTATTGCATTCTTTTTGTACCTCCTCGTGACTTGATTTTTGGGTAAAAACACATCTACACTTTCGACAACTAAGGGCATATAAAATCTGAGATTTAAGCTACCGAAAGTCTGCACTTTTGGTAGCTAAACACTATAAATTTTTTCCTCTTAAGCTACCGAAAGCCAAAATTTCAATATTTGTTCCAAGATAGGCTCCATCTAGGGATGGTGCTTTCCTGCAAAGAGGCAATAACAATAGACCAAGTGCCTTCATCCATTGGGCATCCTAAGATTATCCTTATTAAACACTGAACCCTGTCACTTTGTTTGCACCTTTCCGAAACAAAAAATCGCTTATGCATTCATTGGGATATGGAGTCATAATGTCTTAAATCAAAACCATA
Organism: Picea sitchensis; assembly: GCA_010110895.2. Lineage (NCBI taxonomy): Eukaryota > Viridiplantae > Streptophyta > Pinopsida > Pinales > Pinaceae > Picea > Picea sitchensis. Next base: position 9,165 of record SNQJ01S0100727.1, on the reverse strand, counting down.
CAGGATGCCAAACTGAATTGGAAATGTACTTAAAACCATTGTTGTACTCTAATGCTCAAAGTCAAGCTTCTTTATATACATCACCTACTCTAACTACTAAAAAATTCCCACTGAATCATATGATACAAAAATGCCAGTGAAGCCAATTCAATAACTGTCTACTTCTTTGAAATTTTCTCACACTTTCTTTGAGCAGGTTGAAAAAGGAAACTGGCAACTCCCATCTAAAATGTTGTTGATCATGAATTTTCAAACTTTTCCTCGATTCCTGTGAAAACATATCTAGTATATAGCGTGCTCCTCCATTAAATGAATCTAAAAGGTCAGCAAAAGGATCATGAAAAATTGCGTGGTCCTGAGGTTTTAAATAACAAGCTTCATCAACGACTACTGCATGCTCCAATTTATTTTTCTCAAGATCATCCTCAAAGAGGATATCCAAACCTCCTTCATTTGATATGGCATCTGTTTGAAGATCGTCATTCCCCCATGAAAAACCTGCAGCAAATTGTTCTAGAGAAACAATATTATAATCATCAATGTACTCATCATATTTAGGTTCAACAGATAATTCAGGAGTGTCATCAGTCAGACAAATGTTCAGAATATCGACTGTGGATTCCTCAAGCATGGGAAATTCTAGTTCTTTGTCTGGCATGATGTCTATCTCAAATTCATACTCCTCCAAATCACAGTTTAAAACATCTTTGAACAACAAACTTCTTTCAAGACTATTAAATGTGACAACCCTATCCTCTTCATGAAACAAAATAGGGCTTACAAGCTGATTTCCTGGATGGAAATCATCATCATAAATGGGTTCATTAACTTCTTGTAAAGTTTTATCAAACACGTGACTATCATTATTTAAAATCAGATTTACATTTATAGAAATGGAAAAAGTCTAACTCTCATATCCGGGATTGTGTGAACACTGCAAATCTGCATAAGCAAGGGCTTTAACATGACTATGCAGGAGCAAATCTATTTCTTCTTCAGTCAAAGGAGAAGGTGGTTTCTGTATTTTCTAGATAAAACAACAATTATTTCCTTTCTCTTCTGCAGGTTGGATGTGACGCTGAATGTCTTCTTCTTGAATATGTCCACAAGAGCTATCATATCCAACTTCTTTATGAGCCACCTCTTTGTCATACTGATCATGTTCATCAACTTGAGAAATTTCTGATATTTGTTCCTCCTATTCAAGAGGATTTGTTTGATCTTTTTGTCTTATAAATTCTATATTACAACAATCTTCAAAAAGTATTTTAGCTGAGTAGATTATTTTACAATGTTGATGAAAAAGTATGTGAAAATATTTCAATGAAGGAATACTAGAATGGGGTAAATCTTTATACCAGATTCTAGCATCTCTTTCCAACGGAAACATAAACAGCTTCATGATGTATATTTAATTCATCCATGAGATTGTGGAATTCAAACAAGTGATGAGCGGGATTCTCATCTGCATATTCTCCAAATTTAGGAAGGACATCTTTCCAAACTTTAATGTGTGGAACAGTGTTTGGAAAACCATAAACATTTGTAAAGTCCAGAGGGGAAAACCTTGCAGCAATCCAAGCAACAAACAAATTCGACATTTTGAGACCAGAGGAGTCGCCAGTGAATCATGTAGAGTCTTTGAACAAAGGAGTCACCAGGTGAATGATCACAACCAATTGAATGCCTATCCCTTGTTCACCATCAAGAGATAGATCTGAATTTTTTTCATATCCTAGGGAAGATCACTTCATCCTCCGTCCCCTACAACAGCGCCAGAAAATGTTGTCGCAAGAGTTAACTCTAGGCTGTAATAGAGCCAAGACTTAGCACATTTTTAATGAGATAATAAATCATTGCCCAGAACTTGACTTGGGTTGCTACAAGCCAATCCACGAGGTAACCTGAAACCTGATTTAGAGTGTGTTTCTAACCTAATACACTCAGAGAGGGCTCTCTCAATAGCCAAAGGATCTTTACTCAAAGAATATTCAGTAATCACAGTAAGAAGGCCAGATTTCTTATAAGACAAGATATTTTGATAAGGTTGGTGGTTGCACAAATTTGGAAAGGCCTATTGGGAGATGGAGTCAAGTGAAAACCAAAGCAAAGGGGTAATAGCAGTGATCATGTTACTTGCGGGAAATGAGGCAAAGTAAGTCTATCTTTGATCCAGGTGGATATCGGTGGCCACCCACCTTCTCCAACTGGCCCAAAACATGTTTCTGGCAATTTTGGTAATTTACTATTTTTAGCAGTTTTTTCGGGTCCTGAACTTTCGGGGCCATTTTGAGGCCCTAAACGATGTTTTTTTGGGTATGTTTCTCTCACAAAATAGCATCTAAAAATGCTACTTTGTCTCGAGTATTGTAGGCCTCGGATAGATCTTTCCAACGAGCTATCATACGCCTAAAACGAAGATCGTATGCAAAAGTTACGACCCCGGGAAGTTGATGCACCAACTTACCCAAATGGGGCCCACATGACTTTTGGCGCTTCATCTCCCAGGGTTAGGTTTT